>PVJA010002489.1:0-106364 GCA_004027025.1 Myocastor coypus
TTGTGATTCCAATGTCGTTTCTTTGCAGTTTATTTTCTCTAACAGTGTTAATATTCTGTTTTGTGTTGAATTTCTGGAATTTTTATTATTATATGCCCTTGTGTAGATTTACTTTGGTTATGAAGTTTTGGGATTCTATGCACCTCACTTATTTGCATGTCTAATCCTTTCATTACGCTAGAGAAATTTTTCTCCATTACTTAGGTGAACATTTTTTAAATGACTTTTGTACTATTTCCACCTTTCTCACTGACTCCAATCAATATTATGTTATTTGTTTTTGTGTCATCTTGTAGCTTTGTATGGATTTTTCATGATCCCTGATTTCTATCTGGTTATTACTGACTGATAGCAAAGGAGAATGAAACAAAAGAAGGAAAAATAAATAAAATTCATCTGCTTTGCACAGTACTGTGGTGGGTCCAAATCAGAGTACAGGTTCTGTGTTAGTAGACCTCATGAAGTCTCATGTAGGGTTAATGCTGGGTATGAGGCTAATCTTGTACTCCACATGTGAGAAATAGGTCCAGAGCCCTCAGCCCCTAACATTTTCTTCATGTCCCTTGATGCCCACCCAAGTCCCCTCACCATGACTGACTCTGACTTGCTGTGGTGTCCTCTGACAGAAATGACCTGTGGCTGCTTCTAGTCCCTGTACAGTGTTCTCCTTTGGTCCTTGAACAGCCTCACCTGTTCTACTTTCACTGAGAGATCTCTGTCCTGTGATGATGCTTATTGCAGGTTGAAGGATAGGCAATGGGGTCTTTCTGTCACCATTGTTAGAACCCAACACAGCTGAGTTCCTCTTCAGTCTACTTGCAGCAGGCGGAATGCAGACCTCCCACGCATAACACTTGCTTTGCAGTGGGTCAATCTCTTTAAATCCCTTGCCTCAGGTTCCCTCTCTCAAACCACTGTTCACAAGGCAGGAAGAGCCTGCTGTTCCATTTAATAATTTCACTGCCTCTGCTGCAGTCTATAAACTTGTTGTTACCAGAAGGGGTGTTCCACTTAGTTGCTAGAGTGTACAATGGAAAACAGAAAGACTGGTGGCTATCTGGGGAGCAATCAGTTTCCTAGCCACTTAGTCCTGGGTGTGCTTGTGAAATTTCCTAGTTGGCAACAGCGTCCTTAGTGTAAAGGAAGGCAAATCCAGCCTGTGTTGCTTGGTTTCAGCCACACTCTTACAGTCCGTCAGTTTTGTGAAAACATCTCCGAGGAGGCAGTTCCTGCTTCCCATGAGGTGGCTGTTGCAGCCAGAGCCCTATGCTCAGGTTTACCCTGTTATGAAGTCTTTGATTGATTTACAAAGCTCTTAGTTTAGATTGTCCTTGGCCTCAGGATGCATGTTTCTCCCTTACTTCTGCTGACTTATGTTTTAAGTGGGTTTTCTCTGAGTCAATCTAATGTGGCTCCTCCTCCGTTCAGCCACGTTCTTGGCCGCTGGGATATAGCATGTTTCCTAATGAACAGTTCTCTAACTTGCTGATGGCAATAGCCTAGTGAAAAGCTGGTAACTGCAGTGGTATATATTCAAATAATATACGTGCAGGATGATGATGGGTTTAATAGTTAAGAACTCTGCCTTGGAGCCCATCATAAGTGATGACACCCAGGTCATGTCCAGCTTCGGAAAGAAAGAAGCACACATCATTAAGTAAACTCTTTTCTAGTTTACTTTCGTTATTCTGCCACCTAGTATGGATGCTGAGAATTTGAATCTCAACTTTAGATAGATATAACCCGATTTACTTCTTCAGTAGATATTTTATGTCTTATTTTCCTGGGCACAGGAAATTACAATAAACATTTTGCTTTTAGTTTGGTGTAAAATAAATGATAAGGGCAGTCTAGCACTCACATGATGTTTAAAGTTATTCACTGCTCTCATTCTTATCAAGTGTGAAACACAAGGTAATCAAGTTAATTAGCTACTCTGAACATTAGATTTCCTCATGTGGAAACAGGGATAAAAATAAATTCCAACCTATGTAGTTATTGTGCAATGCAAAAAATAGTGCAGGTAAAGTGATTATCAAATTGCCTATAAAACTCCAGGCAGAAAATCATGGATTGCAGTGACATTTGCTAATATAATGTTAGCTATTTTCTTAGCTATGGCTCATATGTTTGTTAATGGTTGTACATGAAGACATACAAGCATGAAAAGAGTAATATTTTTCATTTTTGTACAGTTTATAGAATATAATTATTGATATTCTTTTCAACAGCAAAAGTGAAATCCTTAGGAAATTCTACTGTGTTGGCAAAATATATTGATTTAACTATGGTGTTTGATTTTTAGAGCTATTTTCCCGTACATTATAGTAAATTAATGATGTGTGCTTCTTTCCTTCCAAAGCAGGACCTGACCTGGGCATCATCGCTTATGATGGGTTCCAAGGCAGTTAGAGTACTTAACTATTAAACCCATCATCATCCTGCAAGTATATTATTCAGACATACACTACAGCAGTTACCAGCTTTGCACTGGGCTATTGTAATCATCAAGTCAATTATTAGAGCAATGCTAATATTAAGAAGTCATTCTTGATGGCTTGAATGACACATTAAACATAGCCAAGTCACATTTGCTCTCTGACTTAACAAGACATTCCCTCCTTTGAAATTAGTAGAAATGTTATTGCATTATAACTTAACACCTTTAAAATACTGCGTCAACTTATATTTAAATAACATTATTCAGTGAGCTCACTCTAGTTACCAAAGGCCATGTGCCACATCACTGCAAGGTGACATTAGCATCGCCATTTTAGACAACTATATAGCCTTGTGGGTAAGAGTAGAGAGACAAGAGCCAGGATGCAAGTGTTTGAATCTCAGCCATGCAATGGGAAAATTACTGAACCACACTGTACGAGGTACCCCTTAACCTGTAACACCAGCACAATAATTTTATACCTGTCTCTCAGGGCTGCTTTTCAAGGATGAAAAGAAAAATTAATGCATTCCTAATGTAGTATAAAATGTTTTCTGAAAAGTAATGCTACTGAAATGTCAGTACCAATAATTGTTTTTTCTGCAAGGTAGATCATATACCCACATTAGATCAGGTTATAGTTTCTAAAATAATAACCTTTACAGCACATTTTTAATGTCATCTAAACTCTTGTGCCATGGATTATGTTCATTAGCTTAGAATAATTGTGCAGTATTTACCAAGTACTACTAAGTATTTTCAAAAATATAACTTCTCAGATATGCAAGAAGTTTTTTCTTCTGTAGAAGCCAAAGAAAGAGATAATACATATACCTTAAAGGAGACATAGGCTCTGGTTTTGTTGTTACATCCCATAAATTTTTATTTTTCCTTAATTAAATTAAATACTTCTGCCTGCAACTACTTATGAATGGAAGTAAACATGTCTTTTTCTCAAATCTCATATTCCAAATTTTCTTTCAGTCTCAAACTTCAGACACTGGAGATGTATGTACATAGGCCATGTTGTCAAAAGAAGTGACTTGACTTTCAGAAACTGCATTACACTTGTGCCATATTCCAGAGCCTAAAATATAATACCACTGTAAGGACAAATACATGCTAACAAAACAAAAATATAAAGTATAGCTTTTGTATTATCCACAGACAGAACACATTCAAGGAATCTGAACACATAAATAGATATATTGTAATTATAGTTGACACCTGTTGGATTTTAATATTATTGGCTTTAATTGATGTAAATTTATGGTTAGTTTAATTCTTATTGAAAGGAAAGTTTTGATGTATAAATACATTCTATTAGATTTCCAAATCTAGCTCACATTATCTTGAATAAAGTACATAGCCTTGTAGAGGCCTGCCGTTGTCATTCATAATATGAAAATAATATATAAATTTCTCTTTTGCAATTTCTAGACTGTTTGCCATGAAGGATTTATTATGATATTCATTGCTCCGAGTGATGAGGGCAGAGGGTGAGGGAAAAAATGCTGAAGGCTGTTGAGTTATTGAAACACAACTTATATTTCCCTCTGGTTATGTCAGTACTCTGGTTATGTCAAATGCATGCAAGTGGTAAGGACTATTTTATAGAGACTGCCTAGCTTTCTAAAGTGAGGTAATCTTTTACTTTCTGACTCTTGGAATTATAGACATATTTGGCACATAGAGAATTGTCGGACTAGATGTTTATCCAATGAGGAAATTTTCCCATTGTGAGAGCGCAAGTATTTTTTCTAAAAACAATTTAGCCATTCCTCTATCTTAATGATTAAGTTTCTAGTTGAATTTGTTCCAGTGTGGTGAATTTGATTCTCAGCTCTACCATAATTTTGTCTCGTTGAAGAAAAATCTTTGCCAGTGTAAACATATCAATAAAATGCAATATATTTCTCTTTCTTGTTTAATAACCACTGATTATCAATCACTCATTAACAGCAATTCACAAATAATTCATCAGGTAAAAGTTGACAGAGCCTTCTACATGAAGTAAATTAACTGATATTGTCCGATGATATTAACTCCCATAATAAGTATTATGATTATGTAGATATAAGTACTTCTATAGAGATTTAAGACACCCCTTGGACAACAGAAATGTACTTCTAAACCATTGATGTTATATCAGAAAAAAAAGAAATTTTGCAGCTAAAACTCCATTACAATTTTACCTAAAAAAAATTATTTATAGAAGGGAACAGTTTTCTTTTTTGAAGAATCTACCCAACAACTCCTACCCTATAATTTTATAGCATATTGTGTATATATTTTAGACCCCAAGAGGTGCCATATTGTATACATTAATAAAATGGATTTAAATTTTGCCAAAGTTTGGCACACCTGTAGCAGTAAGTTTAGAAAATGCCAAACCAATGTATGACAACACTTAGTTTTGTACAGGTTAAATAACAGACTTTGTACGAAAAGGATTCAGTATAACTAGGAAGATTCCATTCAATCAATGACATTAAATGACAATCTCAGTTATGTATTGATCAAAATCTCACATTTTAGACAGATTTTTTTTAAAAAAGAGACCCATAGAGGAGCATTTTGTATGATAGATGACAGGAGCTACATAGCAATTTTTAAAAACGATCTTGTCTAAATTATTCATCAAAAACATGATCTCTTATTCTATATTTGTTTTCTTTTAAACATACTGTATATGTTCTAGGAGATCTAATATATGTGGTTGTTTTGGTTGCATACATTTTATTTGGCTTTGTTTTATAACATTAGATGTTTCATAATGCTAAAAATAGAGTGCGTTGCAATTTGAAATAAGAATATTTTGAGATCATAATCATATTTTAAGGTAACTTTTCAGGCTAGCAAGATAGGTCAGTGGTCTGAAGCGCTGCTTAGGCACACTTAGGCAAAGCACAAGGACTGAGGTTCGGTCCCCAGCACCATATACCATGCCAGACCCACCCTTACAGAGGGCTGAGCAAGCCAAAAAAGAAACAAACAAACAAACTTTCATAACATCAAAAAGATAAAAGCAAAACAAAACTTTTCCTTTAAATATTTCATTTCTACAGTCAGTAAAGAAGGGTCATGTCTACGAAGTTGATAGCATTTATTAATTTTATCACTGAGAAGATGTGAAGAGAATTTTCCCAGAGTATAAGGAACTTTTGTCGATTACAAGGGAGGAACAGTCGTCTTCTCATGCAGTTTATGTGACATTTTAATTCATAATGAAATGCCTTTCATTGATCAACACATTATAAAAAAGGCAATGATGGACTATCGTACAAAAATATTTTCTTTAAAAATTTTTAACAGTGGATAGGTGTAGTAGCAGAGATAAGACTGAAGGCCAGTTGGTGTCCAGATGCAGTGAGATATAGACGGAGCCCAGAGAGTGCTGCCTTCTGTTGCTGGAAAGTCCTGGAAATCTGGGGCTTGGAGTTGCAGGTGGTGGCTCTTCCTGTGGGTGCCCTGTCCTTGAATTACAGACAAAGCCCAGAGAGGGCTGCATTCTGTTGTTTGGGAGTCCTGGAAAGTTGGGGCTCAAGTTTGCGGATGATGGCTCATCGCTTGGGTGCCCTGTTCTTTATTTAATTGCTACGTGACACCAGTGGTTGCCTATTAAAGTAGTGACATATATTTCATAGCCTTTTTTTAATGCTGAATAAAAAGAGTCTTCTGAAGCTCTGGGCTCACTTTGAGAGAGACAAATCTCAGTGAGTGCTCTGAAGCTACATTCATCGGGTCTTCTAGTCATTTCTTTCGGCACCAACACACAATGTACAACAGATAGGCCAGATGCTTCTGGGTATTAAAGCACCTGCTTCAGCAGTCACCAGGATGGCCCTGACAGATGCTGAGACTGTGATTGAGACTGGGTGTGGTGGTATGCTTCACGCGCCTTTGGTTCCAGTGCTTGGAAGGCTTAAAATAGGAGGCTCATGATGAGTCCCATCTCTGTAGTAAGATCCTATAGAACCTTACCAAATACATTAAAGTAAATAAATAAATAAATAAATAAAATTTTTGGCAGTGAGAAGATATGACTTTGATTTCATCTGTCACGCATTCTTTTCCTTCTTAACTGAATAAACTTTAATGAGATACCAGAGATTAAGGGTAAAATTTGATAATCTATTCAATAAATGTAAAATTCAAGAGCAAAAGAGTATGTCCCGAGAACCCACCCTCTTTATAACTCTCCATAAATTCTCTTCTGAAGTATTTGAAATAAAATACATTGTAAAAGAATAATTTAATTGAATTTTCAAGCTCTATTCCAAATATCTTGTATGAATAAAATTAACTATAGGAAAAGAAAATCTGTAAAAAGGAGCAGTTAATGTTTAATATTTGTGTCTTGTTTTTAATTTTTATACCTTTGTGCAATTTTACATGCTTATATCTGATAATCTGAACAACTAATTTGAAGACAACAGTAAGCAATAAAATAACCACTGTTGAATTCCTACCACAATGTTTAGAGGAATTCTGCATTGTTTCTAGTATTTATTGTTTGTTTTGGTTTTTTAATTATTTTTTATTCGCTTTCAAAAAGGAAAAAAAGTAACGAAAAAGAAATAAAAAAGAAAAGAAAAGAAAATCCCCTCAATGTAAGTGTGGCGGGAGTCTGCAGCTTGATCAGTGTTCCTGGGGCTGGCTCTCCAAAAGGCCCCTAAGGTCAGGATTGTTGGCCATTAGCGGAAGTAAGGTAAAAATCTCTAGAGGATAGGACTGCTCCACTGGGGGAAGTTAGCTCACCAGGGAATGCCTTTGATGGGACAGGTACAGCAGGGACTTCTTGTCTACCTTGGTCGCTCCCAACACCATGGACAGAACAGCTTCCTCCACCATGTACCATTGCTATGAGACGTTGCCTTGCCATGGACCACAGAGTCGTGGTGCTGATTGTCTGTCTGCCGGCACATCCAAAGCTGTGCTGTAAAATGAACTTTTTCTGGATTTTAAGTTGACTTCTACCCACTATTTTGCCCTAGTAACTGAAAGCACAGATGTTACCAGAAATAAATATCTGATTATGTTTTAGACACTCATCACAAACACTGATAGAGACCTACATCCACGCGTACATAAAAATCTGCAGGATAGGTACAGGTCAAACATCCCTGAGAGAAGGAAAGGGCACTAGAAGCCAGGGAACTGTGTGTACAAAACCTTGGTGCAGAATGAAACTTGGAAAATTTAAGGGATGAAGAATAGTCCTAAATTTTGGGTTTTTTTCCAAATTGAAAATTAATCATTTGTAATTTTAGAAGTAGACACAATTCTTAATCTATTTATGAGAAAATTACTTTTGGCAGGTTTATGGGGTGAGTCCAGGCCTATGGACCCCCTTGAAGAGCTACTGAGGACCTGGCCACTTTCTATCACTCTACTTTGATGCCCACCTGCCATGCTGCAAAGAATCCTTCCTTCCCGTGTACTCCTGCCAAATACACCATGTTGTCACAGATTCAAAGCTAGTAAACCGAGAGTTTAGGACCTGAAACTCTGGCACCAGGAGTCAAATTATACCTTTCTTCTCTTTTCAAGTCGATTTACATTAGCTATTCTCTGTATTACTAAGTGATAAAATTGGTATCGAAAGGTAGAATGGCCACAATTGAGGAGACTACACAGAAAAATTGTGGCTCAGAAGCCTTAGACCTGGCTTTTCTCAAAAGGCTTGGCGAGAAAATGAGCGTGGTGTGAACAGCTCCAGTAGGTCATTCTGGGAGGTGGCCAGGCAGAACGGAGTCCAACAGAATGAAGCTTCTGTGCATGGGGTTTTTCATGGGAGAAAGAAAAAAATAGACTATTTTGGAAACTGACGCCATAATTATTACCTCCGTACAGAATTTGAATAAATTATGTGCATGCCTTAAGATTTTGTGCAAGGCTGGGTTTAAAAGGGAAGAACTAGTTCATTGATAAAAGCAAAATTCAAGACAGCACAAAATTCAAGCAGTTGCATAAGTATTACTTG
Source organism: Myocastor coypus (assembly GCA_004027025.1). Lineage (NCBI taxonomy): Eukaryota > Metazoa > Chordata > Mammalia > Rodentia > Myocastoridae > Myocastor > Myocastor coypus. The sequence continues at coordinate 8,427 of PVJA010002489.1, forward strand.
CTCACACTTACTTAAATTTACTGTAAGATGCAGAAGTAGAGGAGAGCAGAGCCAAAAGCTTGGAAGACATACAGAGACGTAAGTTTAGGTGCGTGCGAAAAGCTACAGGACATATAAGGTTCAAATATCCCTGAGATACGGAAAGAGAACTACAGGACAGGGAGCTATGCATACAAAATCTTGGTGTAAAATGAAATTTGGAAAGTTTAAGGTATGAAAGAATGCTTGATAAAAAGTTTAATGTCACTCAAAAGAAGCCCGAGCCTGCCTGAAGACAATAGAGCAATGGCTTGAGGTCATTTAGAATTTGAAGAACAACCCGGCCACATCGGCACATAAGCTTAAAATCATATTATCATCTAGAAGATTTCTCTAATTTAGGAAATTGGTATGACCAAAATATTAAATTTTTGAAACTTAAATCATGTACATGGAATGCTTCTTAAACTTGTATTTGATATTCTGGACAAATGAGTGTAAAACATTGCAGCGTCTCCCAGAACAAATGACAAATGTCCCATTAAAATGAACGAAAGAAAACATGAATTTATTAACATTTACACTATGGCCCAGTTATTTCTTTTACATTCCAAATGCTTTCTGTGGAATGATAAAAGTAGTTGAGCTGATAAAATTTCTCCTGTTTGATACCGAGGGACAGTGAAGAATAAGGCACTGTTCTATTAAAGCTCACGTCAGGCACAAACTTGAGAATGAATCCAGTAATGCAGTTGCTTCATGAGAAAGAATGAGGTGGCAGAGAAGAGACATTAAAAATAACCCGTAGATAGAGCTTGTTTATTAAAGTGAGAACAGTGTCCTGATTTAGATTTCTTTCCCACCACCAGGTCCGAAGTGATGGCAGTTGCAGCCCTCGTGTTCATGCTAACAGTTTGAGTCGTGCTAATCCTAGTTTTAGCTATCTGGGTGTACACTGTATTTTCTCTGTGCCTCCAAAATTCACTATCAAAATTTTATTTTACCCAATTCTTTTCCTTCCACACCATCACAGATATTGGGATCTATAAGGTTTACTCTTTAGTTCTCTTTCTCCCAAATGCTTTTCTCTTTTTTAAGAGGCACTAATCTCCACATAAGCTAGGCCATCAGCTGACATCTGTCCTTGAGCCTGAAAGAAAGAACTGTTCAGGACCACAGAAACAGCTCAGTGGTCTAAGTGCCTACCTAGGCAAGCACAAGGACCTGGTTCAATCCCTCCCTGCTAACTCATGCCCTACAGGCCCAAGCCGCATGGTGTCCTGGTGCACAGTTATATTCCAAGCACTAGGGAGGCTGAAACGGGAGTCTAAGCTGCACAGCAGGACCCTGTATGACATATACAACAAATGAATAAAAATGTTAAAGCAGTAAATACAATAGTACCTTTATGAAGAATCCTTATACAATAAACTAATGAAAATGCTTAAGTATTAATGCAGCTGTCTTAGTTACTTTTTACTCACTGCTGGGACAAATGCCCTACACTCAAAATGAAGGAAGGAAAGGTTTATTTAGCTCACAGTTTGTTTCAGTTTGTACTCTGCTGGCTCCAAGGCAAAGGACAGCAGTTCATGGTGGCAGAAAGCAATGAAGAGCAGAGGAGGAGCAGTGGGTGTGGCGTCCATGAAGCCTCTCTCTTTCTTCTACACTGACTTCGAAGGTCAGAGCTCCTCCAAAGTGGCACCGGTGCCAAGATCAAGTTCCTCCAAAGACCAGGACTTCTCTAAGGAGGCAGGGCAGGGCCAGGCCTAGGCAAAGTCTTCCTCCACTCCTTTGTATATAATTCTTCTGCCGAGTCACTCGGGAGTGGCCCATCTGGCCCTAGATTTGAACTAATCACATCCGAGGGTGGGACCAATCATGTCCCAGGGCAGGCCCTCCCTATCCAGCAGGATGTGGCCCCCACAGCCCAGAACCAGCCGAGCTGACCCAGCCAAGCTTCCTCAAATTGCCACAATGTATAAACCACCACAGCGTCCCTACGTATGTTATCTCTGTAATATCGCTGCATGTAACTGCTGGAGCAACTTGGATGTTCACATCACAACTTTATTGTATGAAGGAGGAAGGTAACACCAAAGACTGCCTGTGACCTTCAGAAAGTGGCACCATCGTCGAAGCCAGGCCTTCTCAGTACATCTCAGCATTTCAATGAACTCATCCCTGTCATGTAGTGTTTATACGGTGAAGAAGTCTCTCTTTGGTACTCAGGGAGTAACAGAAAGAATGCACGTGGCCTCATTTCTAAGTAAAGTATGTTTTTTTCTGCAGAGAAATCAATTGTGCATAAATTCTATGCTGATTATATATCCTCCTCCTTATAAACAGTATGAAATATTCATTTAAATGCTAGAAATAGGTTTTATTCATTTGAGAACTGGCAAAAATTAAGAAGAAATTAAGGAAAGTAGACTTTTAGGAAAACCACATTAATATATCAGACAGTTAGAAGATAATGCTTTTTGTATAAAGTCAAGGAACCTGCGTTAGTGTAGACTCTGTATTACAAACAAAATTAAAATGCAATACAAAGTAATGTAACAAAAAGGCAAAGAAGATTGCTAAAGCTAGGGAACTTAACATAATGCTCTCATGGCTACTTTGGTGTCCAAGCTATAGTACTGCTGGAACATGGCTCGCTTCTCCCGTCTCTTCCCTCTGATGGGCTTTCTCATACCAACTTCTGCATGGCTTCGCTATAAAACTGAAACACTTCTTAGTTGGAGCTTGAAGACTGTCAGTGTAAGATTCTAGTTGCCAAAGAGACAATCACCTTCAAATCGAACTGATTTTGAGACAAGGCAAAGTCGCCAGGACAAACACAGGCCCTGAGCTCTCGGGCCTGTGCTGTGTGTTGGAAAAGTGATATTGTTTCTTTTTTTTTTTTTTTTTTTTTTTTGCCAGACCAGGGTTTGAACTCAGGACCTTGCACTTGCCAGGCAAGCACTTGTGCCACGGAGCTACCTCCCCAGCCCCGAAAAGTGATATTGTTGATAAAATGGAAAATCGAGCCCGAGTGCCAGTGCTACTTCTCACTTTGAGGAAAGGATAAAAGTGATGTAGTGGAAGGGGATTTTCTTAAGTATGATACCAAAAAGTAGGCAGGGACTTACCATGTGACCTACAGTTTGGCTGATGCATTTCAGCCGCCTTTATTTGCAGGCTGGTTACTTAGGAGGAAAGTGACACAACACGTGGGAAATCCCACGAAGTCACAAGGTAATGTAGTCACTTCAGAATCTTACACCATGTAGATCAGATTCCAAAAGCGGTGCAGAATGCAAGCAGATCAGCAGATTTCACTAAGGTCAGCGCTGATGGATTGCAATTAGATTGGAAAGCTGTGGTTATGTGCTAACATTTTTAGGAAGCAAATGCGGCCTCAAATATAATTAGTTTTCTATTCAAAATACGAACATTGGAATTCAGTGACGACATGCACAGCAAAGATGGAGTTCATTGTTTGGTCTCCATGCAGAAAAGTTAGCTGATAGGAATCATTTGGGCCCTTCAAATGAGTGTTGATTTCTTGAAATAAATAAAATAAAATAAAGTAAAATAAGAATAAAACAAAAATAACTCACTTGCTTTCCCATGCATATTGCAGTTACAGGAAAACAAAAACAGGGTGTGTGCATGTGTGTGTGTGTGAGAGAGAGAGAGAGAGAGAGCTTCCTGATCATTCTGTTTTCTTTACTTTTCTCCCTCCGCTGCATGTTTGCCAATATTTTCAGCTAGAATGACGACTGCCTCACTTCTCCATAAGCTAACAATGTAACAAGACACTAGAAATTGTGGTTACCTCACAGCTAATGCGCTGGGTGGAGCGGGAGCGGGGTTTGATATTCTCACTCAGCCGTTTATAGCCAGAATGAGGAAAGCCACGTTGGGCCCTCAGTTGCAGGCATGATGAATGGGGAAAGTGGGCGAAGAGACAGAAAAGCAATTCCTCCCACATGGAAACTCCGCCGCTTGAGTCATCACAGCCCAGCTAAAATTATACCGCATATTAGGGAAATAAGGAGCGAATCAGTGTAAAAAGATTGGTTTGGGTATATCGTTGCTTCATGATTGCTATTATTTATTGATTTTAGAGTGGTGATAGGTACTTGGCTTCACCCAGGCTGTTAGAGAAGATAGACTTCCTGTCCTAACAGTTTCCTTTTCAAAACACAGAGGTTGGGAAATAAGGCATACTCACATGGCTTATATACAGAGGAAGCTTTTCTTTGCGGTGATATAAGATGCCGTTGCTAATTTATCTCTACATACAGGAAGATGCTCTCAAAAAGACTTCTGGGACAAGTGAGCAATCTTTGGCATGTCCACTATTATAAACAGATGAGCAACTTTCTCATGACAAAGTGACAGAAAATACTACACTATTGAGTATGCCTAATTCGCAAGCATCCAGGGCATGTTACTGCACAATGATATCAACAAAATATCTTCTGATGGAAAATATTGATTCACTTGGAAAGTAAAGTCTATACCAGAAAAATTGAGAAAATATTTTTTATCACAAAATCAACCTACCAAAGCTATAAATTGTGCTCTTATAAATTTATCTTGAACTGTTTTAAAAGACAAAAAGAAATTAACATAGTACTTAAGTTTTAAATATGATTTACAGAAGAAAAATATTATTGGGCTGTTTTGGGGCTTTTCTCGTGGAAGTTTGGTAGGCAGCACTTGGGCGTTTGCTAGCAGTCCTGTGGAAGTGGAGTAACACTGGGCACTGTACTCAGGAATTGGCTTCTAAGTAGCAGTGATTGATTGTATGCATATTGCAAAAATCAGTTTTGGTGCAGAGACAAAATAAACAGGGATGCTTCCAAGCTGACGCACAGATGGAAACGAAAACCAGGCAAAGCAGTCTCCAAAGCTCCCCTAGAGCACTTGAATCACCATCTTAAGGAACTTCATGGTCCTGCTTTAAAAGTTTCCTAGGGAAAGGATGACTTTTCCTCTTCACAGATGACACAGGCTGTTACCTGACTTTTCAGTTACAGAGTGTAAGAAAATCCTTGAAAAGCCCGTATGACCGTGCTCCCTCTGGCCCAGTGCATTTTCCTTCAGCAAACTTTAGCAACTTGTCAACGTGACAAAGTATGACAGCCTCTGGCGCTCCCACTGCCGACAGGAAAACACAGAGGACCCATGGTGATAAGAATTTGTTGTGTTTAAAAACTTGTTTATCAGAAGCAGAAAAATTGACTTGATCATGACCCAAACGTAAAACACTTGATGATTTGAAAAAACTATGCTTTTTCCATAACGACTTCACACAGATCGAGGTTAAAGGTGTTTCTCAACATTCAAGGAAAGTCAGCAAAGAGTTACAGAAAACACCTGGTTTAGGTTCTCCAGAGGATGAAAGTAACCCAGAGTGATAAAAGGGAGAAAGCAAGCCATATATATATATATATATATATATATATATATATATATATATATATATATTTCTTTGTAAAATAAAATAAAGCTAAAGCTTTTGGAGTTATAAATGATTCCCGTGTGCGGTCTCACAGTTAAAATATCATTATTGTTTTTTGTTCTCTTTCCCTCCAGGGTATATTTAAGATAACCTATTTGCAGGTGTGCACTTAGAAACTCTTTTTTATTTCCTCTAATTTTCAAATTTATAGACATCTACAAGATAAATTTGATCAGCCAGAATAAATAAAGTACTCTTTTAAGTAAGTTCAATAGTCATATCCAATGGAGAAAAGGCTCTGCCAGGAAGAGAAGCCCTTAATCTGTTTCCCAGCCAAAGGAAAACATCATCAGTAAAAGCTATTCTCAGACCAGAGAGAACAAAGGTCTGCATTCACAAAGTAACGGAAGCCAAGGACAACCAGAGAGTTTATGGAAAGCCCAGGAAGAGCTTGGGTTGCAGAACGCTCAGTCTTCAGTCTTTTTAATAGAACTGAAAGTGACTTTGTACACAGTTGAAACTTACTGGCATTGGGAAAGAATGCATCTACTTACTATTTTTTTTTTTTTTTTTGAAATTTTCTTTTCTTTGTAAAGCCTTGTTTCTTCTTAATTTTAAAACAGACTACTCTTTATCAAACCCCTGCTGCTGTAGTTATTCTTAAACTTACAGCGTGTTTTTGTAAAGCATTTTAGAAACGTATGATAGGGAAAATTTCTTGTTCCAGAGACATTTTGGGGGCTTGGGAGATAGCTCAGTAGAAGAAGCTTTCTAACTCTGGCAAGCACAAAAGCCTGAGTTCAATCCCCAATGCTAAATAAATAAATAAATAAATAAACAAACAGACTTTTCAATTTTATTTTTTCTTCTAAGCTTATTATAAGGCTATAGAAGTATATATTCCTACATAAGCAATCACACGTACACAGACAAAGACACAAAGGCTAGAAAACACCTTTCACAGAAGGTTCATGAATTGTTACTATCTTGATTAAGGTTAGGGTACAGGGAAGAAACTTAGAGCTCTTGATCAGGTTCTTATAGTTGCTTTTTAGTCTCATTTCCTACCCTGTCTGTGTGGTCATGGATTTGAGTCTGCGCTTCCGCGCTCCTTCGCTTCTCCCGGTGCTCCCTCCCTCTACCGTCACGTGATTAGCTGGACACCACCTAGCTGAGCACCGCTTCTTTCTTTAATTTTTTTCTCTGCCAACCAGCCAACTATGTAAGCACTGAAACCTCTGAATAGTGACCTCCACTGGAATCCTCTTTCAGCTCTAGCTCTTGGGCAAAGCTGTCCAACCCAACGCCTTAGCTGTATTAACTTTGCGAATCGTTCTGGGTTTTTTTGGTTTGGCAGGAGGAAGCAGGATCAGATTCAAAGTGTAGCAAGAGCATATGGTAACTGTTCAACGAGTAGGCAGGATCTCAGGTTTTCAGGAAATCTGGAGTCCTTGATGATCGTTAATTGTTTTCATTATAGTGAACAAGTCGAAAATGAAAAAGAAAATCTGGGATCAAGAGCAAAGAAGAAGTGGAGAAAAACATAAGAAATGAAATTTAAGAAATCCGATGATTTGTTGGTGGTAAAGGTTAAGGCAAAGTCGTGAAAATAATTTTCTTTTCTACTACTGCGGGTCAAACTCAGGGCCCTCACGCTGCTATGAGAAATTTTTTTATTTATTTTTAGTCAAGACCACACTAAGTCACTAAGTTGCCCAGTCTAGACTCACAGTTGCGACCTTTCTCCTTCACCACCTTCAATTCTGGAAGTTTCTATGTGTACCACTCTTCCCAGCTGAGGCAAGGATTTTAACAGAAGGTTTTGGGGGAGGTGTTACAGAAATAATTGCTGTGTTATGTTTTGTTTCTAGCTGTCATCCCAAAGCCTCATTCAGTCATGGAGCAAGGATTTCGAAAGTTTGAAATTAACTCATAATCCACTGGGATTATGGGTGAGTCACAGGGATTATAGGTTTTACTACTGCTGGGATTATTGATGTGAGTGCTGTACCCAGCCTGGGGCAGAGAGCCTGAATGCAATATAGGAGAGACAGAGAGACAGACTCTCAGGGCTGGGGAGATAGACCAGTAGAATAAGCTCTTGCCTGGCTAAGCACAAGGGCCAGAGTTCAATTCTTGGCTCCAGAAAACAAACAAACAAACAAACAAACAAAGAAAAGGAGACAGACTCTCTGTTGCTATTGTTACTGTTCCACCACCACGAACTGCTGCCGTCTGCCCTCTGCTATGTACCAGTCTGCCTTGAAGCCAGCTCAGTATGGACCGAAACCTCCAATAACTGTGAGCTAAATAAACCTTTCCTTTCTTCATTTTGGGTGTCATGTATTTTTCCAGGCAATGAGAGAAGAATAACAGAGACAGAATTTGGTACCAGAGAAGTAGGGCCATTCATGTAACTATCTTTCCAGTGTGAATTACAAGTTTTTGGGAAGTTTTGGTTTGGAGAGGTCAGCTACTTGCAAAGAGCTGGAAAAGCTTCAGCTATTCTGTAGGGGATATTCTGTTCAGAGCTCAGAGCAGAAGGCTATCAGGAAGCCCATGCATACAGTCCATTCTGGGGAGGTTTCTGCGGGGAAGAAGGACTGCAGTGACTACTGGGCTCCAGATGATTTGTGCTATGACTTGGCTGAAAATTTGTCTGAATCTAGCTCGTGCCCAGAGATTTTGCCTAAGACTGAGAATAAGCCTGGTAGGCTGATTAATCTTTGAAAAGATATTTGAAAGCAGCCAAATATTGAAGTGGCAGCATAGCTGTTATTGGGACCCTTTACCAGATTGACAATGAGAAGCAAGAGCAAAGAGTACAGCAGGAGGATTTAAAAATGTCATGAGTATGGCCAGAAAGAAAATTCCAAGAAATATATTGAATGCAAAGATGGAGCTAAGAGGATCTCCATTTCTGGGAAGGAAGCAGAGAATAAAAAAGATGGCCTGAGGGCATCACAGAAGGTGGCACGCCTCCACCCTTTACAGCCTCAGAACTGCCGAAGGTCAAAGACTTTGCCTTGAGGAGAAAACATCTTAGCCTCCTGTTCCAGAATGGCTGCAGCAGCCACACCAAGTTCCAGAATTTGTTCCTTGGAATCATGGTCAGTGGGTTCACCAGTCGAGGCACTCAATTCCTACAGCCAAGAGTAAAGAAAGCCTGGCTACTGGTTCAGCTGGCAGGAGGCCTTACCATCGTCCATGTGGTACTGGTTTTAAGTGCACGCACAATGCAAGAATGGTGAGGTTAAGAAGGCTTCCACCTCGATTTCAAAACAAAGCCTGAGAGGCCAGACACTGTGCCCCTGAGAGGGCTCTGTGTGAAGCAGTGAGTGAGAAGCCAATTCAGTGGGAACCCCAGAAGTTTAGAAAAGTCAGGAATGTGGATTGTCTCAGGGAAACTGCGAAGAGGGAGCAGAGCTGGCCTAAATGAGAAGCCATGGAAGCTACCACCAAATGTGCCATAGGGCCGAGCCATGTAGGGACTTTGGAGCTCATAACTCAGTACAGACAGCTTTGAATGTTCCAGTTGGAACTATAGGATCTAATATTTGCCCTGCTCAATTTTGGACTTGTGTTGGTATCGGTGTTTTGTATTCCCCTGTAGTTTGCAACTTTTGGAATAGTAATGTTTATCTTGTGACCTTGAATATTCGATTTGTTTAACTTTTCTTTGAAACAGGGGCTCACAGCTAAGGGTTTGCCTTCAATCTTGGAGGAGACTGGGCCGTTGGAATTTTCAGCAATCCTGAAACTGTAAGACTTTGGCAACTCTTGCAGATGGACTAAACTGGCTTTTGAACAAAGGGATGTGTATGAGACTTGGAGGGTCCAGGGTGGAATGCTATGTTTATTTTTAGTTATCACCCCAAAAGCTCATGTAGTCATGGGGCACAGACTTCTGGAGTTTGAGATTAACTCACGACCCACTATAATTACGGATGATCCATAGGTGTTATAGGTTTTACATTCTGCTGGAATTATGGGTGTGGGTGTTATATCCAACCTAGGGCAGTGAGCCTGAATGCAACATAAGAGAGACAGAGAGACAGACTCTCTCTCTGTTGTCATTGTTGTTGTTTTGCCACCACGAGCTGCTGCTGCGCTCTGCCCTGTGCCACTCTGCCTTGGGGCCAACTCAACATGGACTGAAACCTCCAGTAACTGTGAGCTCATAAACCTTTCCTTCCTTCATTTTGGATGTTGGATATTTGTCCCAGAAAGGAGAGCAAAGCCACTGAGACATGGTGCAGGACTGACTGGAACAAAGTACTTGGTATAGAGAAATGCAAACGACTGTGAAGAAATTCAAGTGAACATAATGAGAAGTAGCTTGTTTTCAGTTTATTTTCTTCTTAATTTAAAAAAAATTGAACTATAAGGTGAACAATATCAAAGGTGTTGACAAACAGGTAAATATAAAGAAATTCTATTCAAAAAGTCAATGACAACAATAATGATATAGCAATTGTTTCTTATAAAAATAGACTTAACATGTCGAAAAGTATGAATTATATTTTCATGAAATTTGTTACATAATATGGTGAATACATTTACATAGTAATAATTTATTGTATTCTTGGAGATCTGTAAGGTGATAGATTTTGACTGTTCTCACTAAAAATTATGTAAAATGATAAATTTTAGTGAGATCAACTTGGCCATTCAATATTATGTACATATTTCAAAACAACATGTGATACATTAGGTAGGTAGACAGATAGATAGATATGTTTTTTCAATTAAAATAAACAAGGCAAAACATTATTTATGACTCTGAGATAGCACCAGCATTCATAGTGGCAAATCCTGAAAGTCACCATGCACCTATCAGCAGACGAAGGGACAAAGTAAACATATGTATGCACCACGGCATACTACTCTGTGATAAAGACAAACTTGAGTCATGTCTATGAAAACAGATACACTTTGAAACCATGATGTTAAGTGAAATAAACTAGATGTACAAGTTTAAAGGTGGCACAGCGTGGTATTTTTTATGGGAGAAACATAAACTACAAACAAAGAGCAAAATATAAGATCCATGAGAGGCAATATCAAAGTAGATCTTCAACATGTGGGTAGGAGACCAAGAGATGGAGAGGGATAGTATCACAGTTACTGTTGATTCATGTTTTATCAGCACTGTCTCACTCGCAGCTGGACTTCAGTGGTATTGGTAAATTGTGTGATATTTACTAACCTTTTCCTTATAAATGACATGTACACATACCAACTCCCCACAAGGAATGCAATCACTATGTCTAATATTAATAATTTAAATCTGATAGGAGGAATCCAAGTTAAATAATTCTAAAAGGAGGAGAATGTTCAGGTGGAAGACATTAATTAACTTGAGATCTTACAGAGCCAGCAGTAGCTCTTTATTGCTACATTACCATGAAACAGTTCCTAAATGTTGTTGCTGTACTTCCGCTTCTTTCCTAAAACAATAGGGGGCAGCGTAATTCAGCCCATCTGGACATGAAATTGAAAGCAGTGACGTCTCAGAAGTTTCTAATCATAGGACCTTGAGATTAGACATAAATACAAAACATGACATTTTTGAGGTGAATCTATCTCACTTGGGAATAATTTTATAGAATTAACTTCAATACATATCATTTGTTATTCCGAAATAACCAAGGGATAAATTGTATATCTCATTTTAACATAAAAAGTCAGTTTCCCATCAAAATCCCAAGAATGAAGAATACTCAAAGTAGGACAGATAACTCTAGAATACAAACAGTATCCTCACTAAGAACAGGTAAAAGTTAATAAAGCAGATAATGTTGTTATTTTTGTGTGTATAATACTTTATATCCTAATTTTATTCCACTACTCCATGACCTAATAGTTTTTTTTTTGTTGTTTTTTTTTAAGCCTATTTCAATCTTCTTTGGTCAATAAGTTAGAAAAATCTAATTAATGACTGTATATTAGCTAGGAATAATCAAATCAGAGTCAATTTTGGTTTGTAAGCTCAAGAGCTTGATATGTTGATTGTCTGTTAATCAAAGTAAATATGATAACGAAGACCCAACAGTTTAAATTTACATATTTCCTGATCTAAAATCTCAAGAAAGATCTATGGCAAAGAAACCAAAGCTTGTATTGGAGCTCTAAGACTAAAAAAATCCTCACCACCCAGGGTAGTACATGTATGAATTTCAATGGTTTCTTATGTGAACTATGAGTCTAAGCCTGCAGTGTCCTTTCCCTTTTGGCCTTGCTGCTTTGTACCCTCTCAGGTTTGAAGACTAGCTGCTTAAACAATAACAACAAGAGAATTAAAACAAGTCTAATGGAATAACTATGCAAAATACCGTTGTTCTTTTAGGAATTCCAACGTTGTGCAGAGTTTAATTTCTCTTACGTGATGGAAAACCTAGTCTCCATCTGTCCCCCTCCCTACCGGGTTGGCCCTTCCCACATTCCAGCACTAAGATACAGTGACATGTTCAACACTCATCCCAACAAGTTGTACCTCTTTTTCCCCCATAATTTAAAAATAGGGATGTGGCATAAGGAAGTAGTTACCAAGCTTTTTATTGTAAATAATGCCATGATTACACTACTTAAATTATTTGAAAGAATGAAACATTTCAGCAAACTGATGAGTAACCTAAAAATGTGCTCTTCTTGTCTTACAGGCATTGATACAACTTAAAAGACCATTTTAAACATGCATAGCTATTGAAAAGTGATATGACCTGTGTTTATCTCTGCTTCAGGCACGGACACTGTGGAGCTATGTCCATGATCCCAGGCTGACTTAGACGTTACTATGTAGATGAGGCTGGCCCCAAAGTCCCGTATTCTTCTGTCTCAGCCTCCATGGTTCTAGGATTATAGGTATTGTGGGCCATCATGTCTGGTCTAAAATACAAACTTTTAAAGCACCTAAAATACATAAATAAATAACAACAACAACACACTGCTACTATAAAATGTTTACAGATGAGCTGAGCTTAAAATTGATGATTGACAATGAAATAAGAAAAATTAACAGATTTCAAATAAACATGACTACTCTTATTTCTATTTAAAACTTTTTACTAGAGTGCAGGAAATAAATCACTAACTTTTCTTGAACTGACCCAAGAAATCTAGTGTTTAAAGGCCGAGAAGTAATTCCAACTCCTTTTAAAGGCAGCTAAAAGATACTGCAAATTGTAGACCATGCAATCAACTATACTCACTCACATTTTTAAAACAAAACAAAGTGCTTCCCTGATAATCCATTTGCATATTAATTCAGGACATTAAATAGTATAAAAATGACTAAACACAACCCAGACAAGACAGGAAAATTCAACATAAATTAGAGAAACAAAGCACTATTGTAGCAAGTAAAATATGATGATGAGGATGTTCTCCTCCAGATCTTTCGATAGATCTTTAATGTTTACATCGTAGCATGAGGAAGAACCTGAGACATTGTTTACTGTATACAAGGCAAGAAAAGACTATGTATAGTACAGAGTCGCTCTCCTTAAACACACTGATCTAAGAAAATTAAAAGTAAAATGGTGATTAAAACACATGAAGCTACTAGGTAAATCAAATTGGAGTAGTTTTACTCCAGAACAAGCAGACTTCTTAGCTCTGAATAAGAGTAACATTATAGCATTATGAAGACTTCCAAGTAGAAATAACCATCATTCAGGGCAAATCAAAAGCAAACACATTCATGGGTACCTGGTTGTATTCTGTTAAGCAAAATAGCCCCCATATGTCCTTGTTCTTCAAGACATATTTATATTACAATAATTCCTCTATGATAATCTAGTATGGATTGATTGTTTTAAAGTTCATTAAAATATATTTAAATTTTGTGTTTTGATTCGTATTATGGTTAATACTCACAAATAGTAAAAAGCAGAAGTCACTGAAGCAATACAAACTAATTTTACTGAAATTCTATCACGGTGTCCATACCATTTCCAGGATGCCATGATGTCATGAAATAAGGTCTGCGTTCAGAGTTCTTCCTTCTGTGTCATAGTTAGCATATTTGATAAGAATGTAATTATTTCTTTAGACAGCAGCAGGCTTCTGAGACTAACACATTTGAAAATATCCTTCTACAGTGTATGCTTTCAAGGAAATAGATCTGCACTGGGCACCATATCCATGTTTTATTTTATTTTATTTGTTATGTATTTAGTAAGGTTCTACAAGGTCCCACTACATAGATCGGACTTGTAGTGATCCTCCTACTTTCAGCAGCCTGAGCATTGGGATTACAGGTGTAGGTCACCGCACTCAGTCTCAATTGCCATCTCAGCGCACCCAGAGGTATCCAAAGTGATACCACTCTTGACATTGTTGAAGCCCAGAGGCAGGCACCAGGGGCCAGCTGAGTGAGAGAGCCCATCACTATTATAATGGACCAAACCTCCTCTTCTGATCAACTGGAAGCTCTGGCATAGGAACAGGAAGCGGGCAACTAGATCTGCAGGTGGTGACCTGTCACTGGGAGAATAACAGCCCATCAGAAGGGGAACAGTGATGCATACTTGTACACAACGAGAAAAAAAAAATGCTCATGCTCTTCTCCCTAATTTGAACTTTAAGAAATTGCTTGTATCAAAGTAAATTTTGACTATGCTAAGTCCAGTGGAAATTAAATTATTATAACTAATCAACTACCACAACTATCATTGTATTGTTCTGGTCCATGTGTGACTTCAAAGTGCATGCATAGCTCAGGAATTATGCAATGAGGAACGCAAAATTCATTCTAAAACATTATTTTGGCTATGACCTCCAGTGCCTCGCTCCCAGTTTTCCTTGCTTCTTCCATCCCCATCACCATCTTGTGATTTGGCTTTGTTACGTTTGCTTTCCCTAGATTCTTTCCCTGGCTGACATGCATAGCAGCTCATAGACTTTCACGATCCTATGATGCGGTAGTCCCCAGCGGCACCTGTAGCTTCACTTTTTATGTGCTTACTGCTGGCTCTCAAATTTAGAGCTATGATCTCTCCTCTGAGGTTGACTGGATTTAATCAACCTTTTACTGAGCATGCTCATATCCTACTGTATCAAAACCCCAATTTAAAACCAAATTTGAAAGTACAACTTTCTTCCCAAGAAAAACTCCTTTGTTCTTCCCTAGTACATTTTCCAATGGGTGACTTCATTTGCCTGTGTTCTCTAAAAAAAATCAATGTAAATTTTATTTGATATTAGTTGCCACTTCTCTGTGAAGCTCCACCCAAGCATAATTTTCTTCATTAACACCATTCATTCTGCGTTAGAAATGTATTTTATGTAACCTCTCCAACTATGCAGATTTCTCACCTAAACAATGACATGCAGATTAAATGACCACCCTGATTTTAATTCTCAATTCTTTGACTTCTTTCTTTATTTTGCTGCAAAAAATAATTCTCCAAGTCAAATCTAATGATACTGTCTTTTTAATCATATCGATCTTGTGCTCTGTCTTCACCACTGCAGATAGATAGTTCTTTGTAATATTTCAGTTATTGTATACTGAAATTCTAATGGGAAACATTTAAAAAGGTAGAGAAAACAGCAAGGGAAATGTATATAGAAAACACATATGAGTGTGTAGCGGAGAGAGAGAAAGAGACAGAGACAAAGGCAGACACAGAGAGAGAAGAGAGGGAGAGATAGAAACAGAGACACAGAGAGAGACTGAGAGAGTCAAAGAGAGAGAGAGAGAGAGAGAGAGAGAAACAGAAAGTGAGACATGGAGAGAGAGACCGAGACACAGACAGAGAGAGAAAGAAACAGAGAGATAGAGGGAGAGAAATATATATATACAACGGACACTCGTCTGAATATTGGTTCTCTTGCTCAAGAGTCAAAATACTTCGTTATAAGGCAAACCGCCAAGCTTTGCTCTCTGCTATGTTCTGCTTTTGCATTCAGCTGAATCACAGAGTTTAAAACTAAGTCATGATGCCCACATTTCTGGCCCCAGACAGCCCTTTCTATCAAAGTCTAACACTAAGGAAAACATAGGAGCAACAGCATCCCCAATAACATGCCTTAAGGCTTATAAAAACCCTGAACCATTTTTTTTTCATGCAAAGACACTCACACTTGTAGAGCGTGATGCAAACTCGAGAGATTTTGTCAGCTACCCTTATGCCCAGCACACATCAGGTCACATGCTTTAGTTCACAAAATCAATAACCCTCTGAAACTAATAAGTGCATGAATTAATTGACCTCATGCATTCCTGAAAGGACTGGAAACATCATTAAGTCATTTTCTATTCCTCTTATGCACTTGATTCGTGTTGGTCTGGAAAAAATTTTTTAAAAAAGTCACAACAGATTATCTATAGTTTGTTGTTTCATATTTTATGTTGTGTTCTTTATTTTGAACTTGGGTAACACTATATAATAAAATGCCGAACTTCTAGTACTGTTATGAGGATGAAGAGAAAAATACCGTGAGAAACAAAGTGGTGAACTGATTGGATGCAGATGTATAGATACGTTAAAAGCTACAGAAGAAGGAAGATATGAGAACAGCGATGTAGAAATAATAAGTCCTGGTCTTTGTTGCTTCATTTTTAGTCACAGACTTTGAAAATTCAAAAATGTTTTAAAATTACAGACTTCCTTCTGAGTTACTTGTTTCTGGTGGAACAAAGAAAAGAAAAGGTTTTACATTTATTTGTTTGTTTGGATTTTTAAATAATAGATTATCTACAGTGTGATCAAGCTTAAGGAGTGTTCTTTGTAAAGTCATTGTTTACTTAGAAATAAATTTTTAAATTTATCTTTTATAAAAATATTTTAACCTAAATTGTTGTCCATTTTCAAACAAGGTCACGCTATGTTTGGCGTGCCACTCTAAAGGTTTATTATTTTAATCACATAACGCTTCCTTTTGTACTAATATCACAGCACTTTATTTTTCCATGTTTATTCCCTTTTGTATTATGAAATATTCAATCAGCTTTGCATCAGGATAATCAAAAATTGTTCTCTCCATTTCTGTCCACTCCTGTTTCCAGGGTGTTTTCATCAAACGACAATTGAGTGTCATAAGAGACTCTCATTTCTCAACTGAAAATTTTATCTCAGTTGTTACGCTGTACAGAAGCGCTCATGAAATACATCATGGTTTGTGTCCTGATGTCCCCAGAGCCTCCTGCCGTCATGGGGTGGGCTTCTAGAATGTAACTGATGCAAAGTCTAGTTTTGGCCTATGGATGAGTGCTACACCTGCCCTGGGGAGGGCAGCTGCTTGTAATCAAAGGGGGAAAAGACCTTGCACTTTTGCTACCCTGCATCGCCTCAAACTGCTGTCTTCTTCCATGTGCCTCTCAGCCTTAGCGCCAGACAAGAACGGACTGAAACCTGCACAAACTGTGAGCTCAATGTGCTTTTCCTTCCTTAATTTTGGGTGTCAGGCATCTTGCCTCAGAAATGACAGAAAGGTAACCAAGACAGCATGATACTTTGTACAATAAGTCTGAAATGTATGGCAGAGGTAGGAGTAGAAAGTCTAAGGCCAATGTGTAGCTGAGCTGGGTCTGGTATTTTCAAGAGGGTTCACTGTTGCTATGACTTCTCTGGGCAGAAAAACTGTTTCTTTACATGTGAACTGTTTGTTTTTCGCAGAACCGGGAATTGAACTCAGGCCCTTGCGTTTGCAAAGCGAGTGTTTATTCTACTGAGCTATCTCCCCAGCTGTCTCTTGACATGGAAGCATGGACAAAAGGTTTAAAAAGTGGCAAACTGTGTTTCCTGAGCCTTTTATAGGAAACCTGACGCTACTCAGGAGGCCTGGGCCCTCATGATTCAGTCATCTCCTAGGTAAACAGCGCTTATTGTTGTCACATTGGGGGTCAGAGTACGACACGATTTGTGCAGAGAACAAAGGCTTAGACCATAGCAACATGGCATGGTTATTCTGGTATTTCTGCAAAGGAAGTTCTGCAGGGCTCTTTTTCCATTTGAATGATCTGCTTTGAGAATTTCATGCTATGTAATTTTATAGTCAATTTGGACCTCGCGGAATTACTAGTTTGCTTCTTTAGTTTACTTATGGTTAAATGAAAAACAGTCTGACAAAGGATTGTTTAGAGCGAATGGAAGATTCCAACGCATCTCAGAGAGAGAAACATACATTTTATTTATATTTATTCAGGGAAAATAAGTCATTTTTGTCATGGCAAATTTTTAAAAATCAAGAATCAACAAAGCTTCACATTTTTATGAGCACAATGAAGATTTTTCTAGGGCATTTTTAAAAACAAATTATAACCTTCTCACTTTAATGTCATGGTCTACTTGCCTTTGAATTGGTTGTTTTCTGAGGTACATAAAATGCTTGAAAAATTGTGAGTACACTGGCCACTCGCTTTGAAATTTCATAAATTTGAAAGCTACACAAGTAACACCCCAGGACGCACTGAAAACTTGCACGTACCTCTCTCTGTCTCTTGGCCCCACCCACAAGCTGCCTATGGGTGTTCTAGATGACTGATGGGGAACCCTTTAGAACTTTCAATGATACAAACAGCCACCTGATCTTTGCAGCTTAGTTCAGTTTTGTTTCCAACAAGTAATCCACAGATACAAGGGAATCAAAACTTGACTTTGCAACTTAGTTTAGGAGCGCAGCGCCTCTAAGTACCTTGCTTGTACTGCCCCACAGTGTCCTTGAAATTTCCTTTACTTGTCCCTGCCTTCTGCCTCCCTGTACAAAAGGAGCTGTTCACGAGAGAGCTGAAACTGACCATGCAAGGGTGTCCCATGGGTGGAGAGTTGTGAATGGTACCAGGACAGCAAGAAAAGGATGATGAGTAGAGCATTGTCCTTGCCCCTCACTATTACACCACGAACACTTCTACCATGTTGTTGCTTCCTAAGCCACATAGCCCACATGTTCACTTTCAATCCTACCTCATTCCTCCTCTCAAGACACTTCTCGTAAAATAAAGTGAAGAGACAGTGAAAAAAAAGCTATACTTCAGCGTCTTAAGAACAAGAATCAAAGAAGAAGTAGGCGGAGGAGAAAGAGAAGGAGAGGGAAGAAGAGAAGGAGGAGAGAAAGAAGAAGATATTTAGAAAAACAACCATTATAGAGATTTGGCCTACATCTGGTTCTATAATCAAAACTTTAGTAAATATTAATTTACCCCATATGAAACAAGTTGGCATGATTTGTTGGAAAATTTTCCATAAATTTTTAAAATGCTACCCTAATGATTAACAATAGAACATTTAAAATGAAAACTCAATAATTAAGAGAATTGGCTTTACTGTTCATTTATGCAATCGAAATATTTTAGCTTTTATCTAATATTAAAGTTGAATTGTGTAACTTTTTTGAATAATTTTCAAGAAAAAAAATTCCCGTTTTTACTGTTCTATCCCTATCTTTCCGTAGTCCTGTAATCTACAGAGCATTCTTTCCAATTATCTGATTGAAGAAAATTCTCTGGCAAGCTAAGCTCATGATATCCCCAGAGAGAAATCACAAAGAATGACCACTTGTAACAAATTTGAAGCTGAATAAAAGTCACAATCATCTAAAAAAATAATCATTATGAGAAGATTGGTAGGGAAACTCAGATGCCATTCAACCTCCTAGAGATAATAATCTCTGTCTGACTGTGGATGCAAACATATGAAAATAGCGCAACCTTCAACAAAGGTGCACAGTGTGGAACAGCGTCTGCGCCCCTCATCCCCCTGCAGTGGCTGGGCTTTGCCTGCAACTGATAGACTGCAGCTATGACTCTGGCTTGGCAGCATCCTCTATCCACATGGTAATTATTATCTCTAAAATTTGATATTTAATTTGGATGATTTCAAAGTGCATCAACTGTAGAAGCATTCATATATATGTAAATATGATGAATATATATATGTATATATATATATATATATATATATATATTCACCTTTAAGCTCTTTTGTAAAGCATTATTGATTAGTAGGGTTCCTAAAAATTAAGCACAATGTAGCTGGGTGTGGTGGCTCACACCTGTAATCTCAGCCATGGGAGGCTGAGACAGGAGGATCGGTGTGAGTTCCAGACCAGCCTGGGTTACAAAAGTGAGCTCAAGGCCAGCCTGAACTGCATAGTGAGACCCTGTCTCAAAACAGACACAATAATAATAATAATAATAATAATAATAATAATAATAATAATAATAATTTAAGGACAATGTGAAACTGCTATCACAGAAAAATATGAAAAAAAACTGATCAGTTTAGTCTTAGATAAGAGGATACGTGTGAGTAACGTATATAACAAACAATAGCTACATCTACTCATAACCAAGAACCATTTAACTGAAGAGCAGTTCTTTCTCTAGAGTATCAAAATAAATTTTAAGAATTAATGTTTAAATCATTTCATGACCATGTTTATACTAGGTATTTCAGATTGTAAGGTTAGAGATGTAGAAAATCTATTCTTGATTCTGGTTGCTTATTTGGTGGCCAATGCCTGAAGATATCTATCATTTCCTATTTTGCTTCAGAGGTGAAACGCTTACACTCACACTTGGAATCTTGGGTGCTGTGCTTTTTCAAGAAGTATGTTGTAGATCTTGTTTACCTGTACAAAGAATTGGATGGCAAAGATGCAAAACATAGTAAGGCTTTATATTTGTTAAATTATTATTATTATTATTATTATTATTATTATTATTATTATTTATTTAGGACTGGATCTACAGGGTCTCACTACATAGATCGGACTTGCAGTGACCCTCCTGTTAACAGCTTCCCAAAGTACTGGGATTACAGACCCGCATGAACACACCCAGTCCTAATTGCAGTAGCAGAGTGCCCTACAGAAAGGGCTGGCACGCATGGCAATTGGGGAATCGAACCCTGGTCACCGAGTTCTGACTAAGCAGGTCCGCTAAGCTATCAGGCCGGCCCTCATTAAATTATTAAAGATAGGAAAAGAAGAGTGTTCTCCAGAGTGTAGAGCAAGGCAGTGTAGGGCTGGAGATACTGATGGCAGCTGAACTGAAGATGGCCTTCTCTGACTGGACGCATGCATTTTCCTTCATATTACTCGTTTGCCTTTTGTTACAGAGTAAGAAACATTGCATTGTGGGTAAACACCATATTTTCTTTATCCATTCATTTGCGGTATACATCCGGGCCACCTTTACATACTAGTTGTTATCAGTTGTGCTGCTATAAACAGATACAAGTATCACTGTAATGCGTTGTCTTTAACAATGGTAAGGTACTGGGGAGGAGTGTAAAACTACTCTGAGGATTAATTTAGAAGAAAGCAAGCTATGTTTTTCAAATATACAATTTCTTAAACACTTAACACGGACATATACTTCCATTCACAGATCCTCATGTCCGGACACGTATGTACATATTTATCTATGGACCTGTAAAATGGCTCTTTTTGTGACCCGTTCCTAACTCAACCCCTGGGGACACACACCTTCCTGTATTCTGTTGCTCAGAGCAATCCGTGTGCTAAGTGTGCACTGTGGCTAGTGACTTCGAACAGGCAGAGCCTGGATTGGCAGAGACATCACTTTAAGGATTAAGAGAATGAGACTGACTGCAGCCTTGGCTGCTATCGTGATTGCAGCCTGGGAGAGACTCAGGACCAGAGGGTCCGCTCAGCAGGAGCCGGAATCCCGAGCAACTGAGACTTAGTAACCAGACTGCTGCTTCCAGCCAGGGCCAAGTGGATCATTTCTTGAGTCTGAACAGCTACGGGACACACTTATAAATTCTTTTATATCAGCAAGTAAAATGAGATGTGCACCATTTTTTCACTTAATTCACTTTTTCCTACAAAGTGCCCAGCATACAGAACTAAGACCAAAACCCATCACGGATACAAGTGTCACGAAAAGCATTCTGGTTATTTTGATTGCTGTAATTCTTGAAGAGGTAATTTAAATTCTAGAAATTACATGATGATGTTTTTCAAATATAAATTGTGGGACATACTATTACATTTAACACGTAGACATTTTGTGGCAATTGACTTTTCCTACGGGCTCAGAAAAAGCATGAGTATTTTTACTACACTGATCTGCCAATGTAGGCTGAGTGCTGTTCAACATGTCTTTTTCTTTTCTAATTGCTTAAAGTTGCTTCCTATTGTGAGACTGAACTCTCATTAATTTAATATTCTGCTTCTGGTATTACTGCATGGCTCTTTCTCTTATAGTTGTATTGAGTGGAATTTCTTGTGTCTATGCAGATTTTGGGAAGGTCATTCATAGAGTTCATAGCTATTTGGTCCAGAGATGGTCTACTCAGAATGAAACAAAGTCACAGCATATTTTAAAGACAGAGAATTCTTAGCAAGTAAAATATCTTAATTTTATGTATTATTGATGATATTGACATGTAATAACATTGAATGAAATTTAGATGTGTTCATTTTATTGCTTCCTAATGAAATATTTTAAGCTGGCTAATATCTTCTTTTTGCATAGTAAAAAATGACATTTGGTTGAGAAAAGACAGAAAACTAAAAAATAGTTGAACTGGGAATGAGATTGATATTTTTGATATTGTCTTTTAATAGCAATTAAGAATATCTTAATTAACGAACATTAAGAAATAAGTTATTGGGGCTGGAAAGATAGGTCAGCATGCTAAGCGCCTGCCTGGCAAGGGCAAAGAATGTGGTTTAATCCCCAGAAGTCTGGGCATGCTGTGCTGCCTGCAGAAGCTGAGGACGGCAGCTCAAACCTGTAGTCCCAGCACTATGGAAGCAGAGACAGGAAGATCCTTATGAGCCCAAGCTGCATGGTGAGACCCCGTACCAAGTTCATAAAAAAAGGTTTTAAAAATAAGTTATTTGCAATTCAAAATTATAAAACCATGTTTCTCTTGCACCTTGATTTGCCCATGAATATAATAGTGTGTTATGCTAGATAATTTGTAGTGATTAAAACCTTCAGTGCGCCATGATTCTGCAGAGCAAATGCTTCATACGTCTTTATTTCTTTGGGTTTTTTTTTGTTTTTTTGTTTTTTTGTTTTTTTCTGTTTATGTATTTTGTTTTTGGCTTTCTTGAGGCAGGGTCTGGCTATGCAGTTCAGGTTGGCCTTAAACTCACTTTGTAGCCAAATCTGGTCTCGAACTCACAAGAATCCTCCTGTCTTAGCCTCCCAAGTGCTAGGATTACAGGCGTGCACCACCATGCCAGGCCTTCATACGTCATTACAAGCCTTTGTGTACTGTGGAGAAACAAGAGCTTAGAGAACAGGTGCTTCCCAAAGAGGCTGCTTTATTGGGTGAGGTGACACTTTTCACACTGGATACTCTTAAATTTAAGATAGTTTATTAAAAGAATAGCATTTTAGATTTTGGTAAGAACTCACCTGACTGCTTTTGTTAAAGGAGTGCCACATCTGTGATAGCACGCTTTAATTCTCAGCTTGATTAGACTGTCATGTGCCTAGAAGTGTGGACATGGTGGTGGACCCAGGGGCACAGCCTTGGGAGCAGGCCTGCTCAGCCCCCCGCCCCCTGCCTCTTCCTGTGCTCTTTGTCTTTCTGGCTTTGACATAAAGTGAGCATTTCCCTTAGTTCTGCTCTTACCATGCTTCACCATGGAGCATGCCGAATGGAGCCTAAAACCTCTGAAACACAGGCTTTTTTTTTTTCCTGCGAGTTGTATGTTGAGTATTATGTTTCAACTGTGGAAAAGTGACAGCTGTAGTGCTCAGCTAGTTGTGAGATGAAACAACCTGTGGAGAACAGACGACTGAAATAGATCAACATGACTGTAGATGTATGTAAGGACTGCAGAATAAAGCCATTACACTGAAACCAAACAAGATTTTAAAAAGAGTTGAGCTCGTGACTACTTTCATGTTTCTTAGACGCATTCTTTACTTCTGCGACCTCCTGCAGATAATTCGGTCTATTTGGCTGCAACACTTAACTTTAAATCATCATTAAAATGTTTCATGTCGGTCTGTAGGGCCTTCACTCAGACATTCGAACATCTCTATTAGTCCTTGCAAGGGAGGAATCTTTTTTGTCTTTTCCTTTCTTTCTCTGATGAGGCCAACAGACGAAGCTTCAAAGACTCTGATTGGGTTATCATTTTTTGGCTTCCACCCATAGCAATTTGTTTTCTTGTGGGTTCAGTGAATTTGCTTTATCCAGTTGCCAATTTTCCATGATTTTTTTTGTTTTTAAATGTTGGAAATTGAGATCTGGAATAAAAATGAATCCTTCACAAAGAATTTTCATTTTGCTCTGGTGCCTGGGTTTTTTACCAGACAGGCTACACAGTAAACAAACTATTCTGGTTTTTTTTTTTTTAACATATTAAAAAAAAAAAATAACTATTACAGGTTTTTCTGGCATTCTGCTTCACACCTCTGAAAATCATCAGTTAATTTTTCCCCTTGTAATTAGCAGAAGTAAAGAGAAAGTGAGGGGCCCGGCGGGATGGCTCAGTGGCCTAAAGTGCCTGCTTGGGAAAGCTTGGGTGGCTTCAGGGACCGCGGTTCGATCCCCGGCACCACATGCTGCGCCAGCCCTGCCCTCAGGGTGGGCGGAGCCAGCCATGAAAATGAGTGAATAAATAAACAAAGGTTCTGAAACAAGAAAAATAAATAAACAAACAAACAAACAAACAAATAAATAAATAAATCTTTAAAAAAATAGCAAAAAAAGATAAGATATAAAAAGATGTCCTTGGAATTAAAAAAAAAAAAAAGAGAGAGACAAAGTGAAATGCTGTTGTGTAGCTTGGTAGTAACAAGACAGACCCCTGGCCAAATAGCACAGTGGGTTAAAGCACCTAAGAGCAGGAGCAGCGGCAGAGGGTTTGATCTCCAGGCCTGCCGTGTTGGCCTTGCCTTCGGGACGCGCTGAGAAGGCCGTTGAGACTGGGCATGGTAGTGTGCGCCTATAATCCCAGCTCTTAGGAGGCTGTAAAGAGGTGGACCACTGGGAGCCCAATCTTAATAGTGGGACCCTGAAAACCCTTCCCTAAAATACAAAACAAACAAACAAGCAAAAAGACACAGATTTATTTTTGGCCCCTCATTTATTGCTTCAGCGTAAAAGAGGCTCCGCTATGCGCAGACTCACTGAGCAGGCCCTCCTTAGCTTTCTGCCCATTGGGCCAGGAGCAGTGAGACCTGAGCCCATCAGGCCTGCAGCCAGCCTCTCTGCTCCGCCCACTTTGTCCAGTGCTGCCCTCTCTACTTTAGGTTTTTGCCTCAAATTTTCTTCTCTATCAGCTAAAAGTAAAATGACTGCTTTCTGACATTTACAATTTTCCTATCAGTAAATGAAAATCTAGGATGGTTCACTACCCTGCCAATTAAGAAAACTTAACTAGCAAATGTGCAGAATCGGTATTTGTGCATGCTAAGCCTGACACGATGTCACTGGAAGTGCAAGTTGCTCCACCCAAGCCTGTCTCTGCTGAGCTACAGCCCCAGCCCCTCAGTGGTCCTACTATGTGTTCTTATGTCATATGGTTAATCCCCCCATGACCACTCTATGTCTACAAGGCTAAAAAATTCCTCAAATGTACAATATTTATCTTTGTTAATTATATCCTCAATAAACATATGAAACATTTTACATCAAAGATGGATTCGTTATTATTTATATTAAATTTGCCCATGTATACATACAGTATTTCCATAATAATTTCATCTGCCTCCCATTTTCCTAGACCTTACCAGTTGAACAACACAATGAAGAAAAAGATAGAAAAATATGCTCTCTTAGAGGGCAGAGAAATTTTTTTTTTTAATTTATAGAAAAGAAAGAATCAGCTGTATGCTTTCCCCTCTGGAGAGGACCAAGAAAAGGAGGCGATGCAAAGATCTTGAGTTCTCATAGTAACTTATCAGAAGGCACAAGCATCTGGGGCCTGCGAACCCAAGTACCTCTGGGTGTGAAGGCGTGGAGTTGTCTCCTTCGAGATGTGAATATGCTTATAAATTAGTTAAATGTTTGGAGTTTATTCACTACTGACACTACTGTAAGTCGGTGTTAGTAGGTGTGTTCTTAAACAAGGACAACAACTTTATAAAAAAGATACTTCTAAAGCCCCAATTCTGCACACACAAATTATACTTTGTGTCTGCCTCAAAATACTTTCTCAGTTTGTTGCCAAAATAACACATTTAAGATTTGAGAGTGGCAGTGTAAACGGATTAGGCATATTCTAAATAAGGTGTGATTTTCAATAAAATGAACAATATGACAAAGATAGAGCCATCTAAATTTCCAATTTTTTTCTTTCTTTTTTTTTTTTGGTTAAGGTTTCTTCTTCTAAAGATTTGGCATAAGCATCAGAATGTTTCAAAGGAAGGTTTAGTTCTAAAGAAATATCAAGGAGAGATCAACGAGATTGAAAGAGCACACGCTTTGAAGTGTCCATGGGTAAGTGCTTCTTTCAACTAAGCTCGATAGTCTTCATATCTTGAAAAAGGTCTAATAGAGTGATCATGAAAATATAGTAGATTGTACTATACTATACTATACTATACTATACTATACTATACTATACTATGAATCCTTTTAGCAAATGATCTATCAGTATGTACTCAAAAAAGAGGCATTTTTCTTAAAATTAAGGAGCAATACAAGTTTTTTGTCGTTGTTGTTTTTTTGTTGTTGTTGTTAAGTTTGCTACTCTCCTTTTACCCCACAGAGTTGATTTAATTGCAGCCCCGTGACTTGCTGGAAACACAAGCAAAACCCTAATAATTCAAAGTCATCCAGAGAGTTCAACAGATGCACACTTTTGTGTCCAACCACCTGAATATTGTACTCACCTGAGCCACACTGTGGCTGAGAAACAGGCTTTCTCTTCTACAGGGAGGACATTGTGACTGTCACTGTGGTGACAGTGTTCTGGTTGCCTTCGGAAAAGCCTTAGACAGGGTAAGGAAAAAACCTGCAGTTCAGGCTCCTGGAGGCAAGGAGAGCAGCTGCCAAATCAGAGGCTCCATGCTTAACCCTTGAGGCCTCCTCAGGGAAAGAAGGGTGAGCGTGTTCTTGGCCTCCTTCTACAGACATTGTTATTATTATTATTATTGTTGTTGTTGTTGTTGCTGTTGTTGTTATTGGCACAGGGTCTCACTGTGGAGCTCAGATTCACCATGATCTTCCTGTCTCTGCCTCTCCAGTGCCAGGATTGCAAGCCTATGCACCACGCCCAGACTCAGGACCTTGGCTCAGCGCACCCCAGGGGGCAGGGTCAATGCACCATGCAGGACCAGGAATCAAACCCTGGCCCCTGTGCTTGCCAAAGCTGGCATTTAGTGTGCTGAGCTATCTCACAGATCTGAGGGGAGTTTATCAATTTTGAGGGCTCTCCCCTCCTGAACTAATTGCCTTTTTGAGCCTCCACCTCTTCATATTAATGAATTGGAGATTCAATGTCAAAGTTTGATTTTTGAGAGGACACATTCCAACCACAGCAGATACTTTGTGTGCACTCATAAGTGAAATATAAGAGTCGCAGTGAACTTAATGATCAGTGGTAGATTATGTTGGCTAGAGAATCACTATTTGAAAGAGTGCCCAATGGTAGCAAAGGATAGGAATGCATCTTGTATGCTTTCTACACAGTGCATTTGAGTTAATTGTACTATTAATTGTTGAAGACCTAATCAGACTTGAGTGTTTCCTGGAGAAACAGAAAAAATTCTATATGAATATATATATATATATATATATATATATATATGGATATATATATATGGATATATGAATATATATAACATTCATTCTAATTTATTTCAACACATATTTTAGCTACTTACATGTATATTTATTTCTATACTTTACATATATGAACTAGAAATATATAAAATATAGCTGTACACACATTTTTAGTAGTTGACTAGATGAGAAAATACAAAAGTGCTTTTTACTTTTATTTTTTTAAAGATCATCAACTTCTATTAACATTAGCTCAGTCCAAATTTGTGAATTTAGGCAAGTAGCAAAAAAAAAAGATGAAAGATGGCTAGCTCGATCGATGATAAGAAAATATGAGCTCAAGAATGTGGCTGATTCCTTAAGATCTCTGTGGTTTCTCACTACTTCCAGGCAAATCAAATTTGAAATGCAACATCTTAAGAGCTTTCTGTTTAGTCTAATTTACAAGCTGTTTAAGGCATTAAGGGTGTCATTGAGAACACTTCATCCCCATCTCAAAGCAGCACGTTTTGTTACGCCCCAGCGTTCTTTCTTGCAGAGTTGCACTCACAGCAAAAACAGCTTTTTCTATTCTATCACATCATACTGGAACCCAATCACATGCATTTGTCATTGTGCCCGTCTTAATAAGTATCATCGTAATGTGTTAATATTTCCAAAGTGTTCAATTCTGTGGCCCCTCATTTCATGAGGACCTCTATTCAATATCATTTACATAATCTTGTGATATGAATAAACACCTACGATTTTCATTAATCATTTCATAGAATCATTTTCACAGACCATTCTCACCCATGGTGCTTGATTTATGAAGTTTCCATTGAGCTGTATCTAAAAGTGTAAGTATTAAGTGTCTCATTAGAAAATATCAGGTATTCACTCTGTGCTTTAAATAACCAATTGGCTTCTAAGTTCTTTTGACAGAGGTAAAATTTTACAGCTTTTGTCCCTTATCTCTACGGAATAAGAAATATACCTAAAGCGATTTCAAAGGGACTGTGTATCTTCATAAGGACAAAGTGATAGAAGTCAACCTTTGGGTACAGGCAAACTTTTATTATTTTTCTACAGTCAGAAATAAATGAAAATATGGATTTAAATAGACAAACAGGTATCTTCAGAGTATGAACATAGAAAACATTGATATAAATATGAAAATGTTTAGTCAAATTTAAAGATTTAATCCAAAAGTGCAAGTGACTTTTTACTAGCAATAAAAACATAATACACAGTGAAACAACATAATAATCAATCATTATTTTCTGAACTCAGTTTCTATTGAAAAATGAGTTTTTTGTGGCCTTTTACTTTGTTTATAGCCATTGACAAGAGTTATGCACAAATGTACTTTGAATCTAATGAACTATACGTAGTGCTTGTTCCAAAGAGAGACACACGCAGCATAATAACTCCAGGGAGAAATAGTAAGAGGGAGTTAGAGAGGAGTTAGAGTAGATGTGGTTTAGAATCAGAGATGGCTTTAGGCAGGAAGCGTGTTTTTCCCTTCATGGGATGCTAAAACAGAATGGTAAATCCAACTGGACATCAGAATAAATATTGTCTATAGGAAAGGAAGGGAGAGCTGGACTAAGCTGAAATTGGTGAGGAGGCGAGGATCACTTGCATTTACCAAATTCAAGAGTGCTCTGTGTTTTTGCTGTTCATTTCCTCTCTATGTACTCAAGATAACAGAGCGCTCATGCCATTCATGTCATTTCCTCAGAATCTAGGAGAGGAAGCATAGAGTCTGGCATTTTTGAGATTACAGCAGGTGACCAAGAACTCCCTAAGTGTGGTGTGGGTCAGCACCATGTGGAGATTTGCTGATTCCAATGGTTACTTTCCATCCAGTGTCAGGACAATTTCCTTTTCTTCTCATATCTTTTCAGGAGAAACACAGACCATGTGACACGAGCTGAAGAGGAGGAGCCTGGGATGAGAATGGACTTGCAAGGAAATCCTTCCTCCACAGCAAAGGGCAAAATCCACCTCCAGTCCAAACCTCCTGATTCCGATGCCTGTTCAGTTTTTCCTATGTCATTGATCACCTGTAATAGGTACCTTAAAGATGTCTAAGCACTTATGTTAAATTATAACCTACATAGAGCCAATTATTGCTTGCTTAACTTTATCATTTATTTTAAAAAACCACAGCAGGTAATTGCTTAAAAAGAATTAAGGCCATAAGTAATAAAATTAATACAATTAAAGTATTTCTCCCAGATTGCAAAGATCAATACACAAATAGTCATTTCAGCATGTAAAATACTATCATACATACATATCTGATAAGTTTCCATTTATATGAATAAATAGCCTAAAACTTATAGGAAAAAGTGTGAATGTTAGCCTTTTCTATAGCCTCTAAGCTTTACTCATTTTCAGGCAGATCCCCAATCTAATATTCTTTCCCACAAAATCCCTCCTTCACGTGCTTAGATTGAATAAAGTCATGAACCAAAATCAAAGGCCTTGGGCTGGGGAGAGGGCTCAGTAGAATAAGTGCTTGCCTGGCAAATGCAAGGTCCTAAGTTTGATCTCTGGTACCACACACAGAAAAGATCAAGGGCCCCTATCATCATTGTCATCTTCATTATTATTATCGTTATTAATTATTTTAAAGGGAAAAACAGTAATACAGAATTCAAAATAAGTTTGGTGGAGATTAACTATGTTAATATGTATTGTTATCTTTAAAAGAACTGCTAAGATAACAAGATGTGAGCACTCAAAATTGATCAAACAATAGAAACACAGTTTCCTTTCAATGAACTAAAAGAAATCAGAAGTATAACTCTCTTATCTATTTTGCTATCCATGCACATACGGTTTGTATTATTTTTCTTCCTTCCTTTATTCTTTCACCCATCCCAGCTAAGCGGTTTCTTTCCCTTTCCCAATATCTACTGTGGATTTTCGATCTTCTTCACTTTTTCATTTTCTTTTTCTAGGAAGACAGTATGATTCAGCCTGCCTTTCTTTTTGGAGGAAGCTGACACAGAAGGTTCTCCATTAGAATCAAAGAATAAACCAACATTTAAGGGCAAACAACAGAGACATAAATGACAGGATGTCTCAACAGCATGGAGAATGGAGACCCTAAGGTTCCATAGTTGGAGGACAGTCCCTGAGCAACTGGCTCAGGCTGGAGGCCAATGGGCTGGGCTTTGCCCTTACAGCACAGTTGGGGAGCAGCCTGAATGCTGAGTCAGAGCTGTTCATCCTGCAGTGAACCAGGAGAGGAAAGAGTACACCCTCCTCACAGAGAGAGCTACTTACATCCACCACGCTAGCCCAAGCATGTGAGAGGGGTCGCAGCCATCTTTAATCTTCACCATGAGTCATCCACCCAGAAGCTGTTGCAACCTAGGCTGACCCAGAGGTGGCCTCCAGAGATGACTCCTTATTAACTGAAAGAAGGAAGGAGCAAGGTCAACACATGCATAGACATTAGCAATAATGCATTTGCACTCCTAAAATGTATCTTGTAAAAAATTTAGACTTTTAGAAACTGTAATGAAAGACAATTTTTGCAAGAGCAATATGCATGAAAATTTGCTTCACACAAACTCCTTTAAGTTATTTTTAAGCCGAAAAGAGGTTTAACTTTGTCTCCAAAATTTAAAGTCATTTTAGAAACCTAAGCCATTCTTATGTAGAAACTTAATCAATTTTATAATTTTTGAGGGATCCTACACATGACAAATAATCCATAAAATACATTAATCAAATAAAGGTAAAATGGTTGAAAGTTAAATTACTACTCTTGTTCATACTCTTGTAATCTTTTTCTTTGACTAATTGAATTCTGTGAGGCAGAGGGATTGTGACTGATCCCTACTTGAAATTACATTTGCTTTGAAGATGAGATCAAGTCATTTACTTAACAAAGGTAAAGCCACGTTAGTAGAGAATGGGGGCATTTGCTGTCTGTAATATTTTATCACTTTACATTACTTATTCTTAAAAAATAACTGTAGATTTAAGTATATTCAAGTTGAATTTTGAAATGAGTAAATAGACTGGCCAAATAGCTCAGTAGATTAAAGCATCTATAGGCAGGCACAAGGGGCAAGGGTTTGCTCCTCAGGCTACCATGCGGGCCACACTCCAGGGTCACACTGAGACAAAAATTGAGCCTGAGCATGGTGGTGCACACCTCTAATTCCAGCTTTCGGGAAGCTGTAAACAGGGGATCACTATGAGTCCAGTCTTGTAGTGAGTACCTGAGCAACCTGAGCATCCTATAGACCCTTCCCTGAAAATACCAAAGGAAAAAAAAAAAAAAAAAAAAGAAATGAGTAGAAAATTAATTCCATTTCCCCTTTTTACTGCAAAAAATTATTACACAAACATTTGTTAAGAGGTTGATATTCTTACCACAAACATATTTCATAAATCATATTTATTTAATCATAAAAAATATATAACTAAAAGAACATAATACATCTTGCAAACGGAAAGGAAACTGAATGATGGACAGATGTGTAAGGAGAAAGAAAGAAAGAAGTGTAAGAAAAATTCAGCGTAACATTATAACTTACAGGGAATAATATCATTAAACTTTTTTTTTTTTTTTTTTTTTGTAGGACCGAGGTTCAAACTCATGACCTTGCACTTGCCCAGCAGGCACTTGTGCCTCAGAGCTATCTCCCCAGCTCCCAACATTAAACTTTTCTTCTGGATGGTTAACAGCTTAAGGTGACAGTCCAAATAATTTGAGAAAAAGAAGGGATATGAATATAGCCAATATTTTGGCTGTAGCCCTTTAAGGTCAGTGAGAAAATAGAACATAAAAGAACCTGTACTGTAATAGCATCTAACTCAGTGGAGTCCCAAATTTCCTGTTCAAGGAGATTTTGGGGCCAGAGAGGAAAGTGATCAGTTGTGTTCTGTGTGCCTAAGGAGACTCACCTAGAGATAAAACATTCTCTCAAGATATCACAGAGAGCAAAATGGTTAAGCATTGGCAGGATTCATCCAGATAGCTGATACTGACAAAAGCGTTGGAAGCTGCAGCACATGTTTCCAGGGTAAATCCTGAGGCGACCTGACTAAACTTGTCAGATACAAAAGTCACATATTCTTTGTAACATAGGTCCTGCTTTATCTTGGTCCTAACCAACCAGCAGAAGAGCCTAACCACAAGGTATAAAAATGAAAGCCATATTAATATGCTAAGCTGTAAAAGGCTCAAATCAATAGCTCCCAGTAATGACAGATGAGCTGATAATCCATTACTATTATAGACTATTTGACTAAATATACAGCTACTTTCTCTTTGTGCAATGAAAAGAAAGATCTGTACTAATGAGGTTTAGATAAGAAATCATGCCTGCATCTTGTAGTCTAAACAACTACAATGAAGACAACATTATACAATGCATTGACTTATAAAAAATAATAGCAAA
The DNA here is from genome assembly GCA_004027025.1 of Myocastor coypus. Taxonomy (NCBI): domain Eukaryota; kingdom Metazoa; phylum Chordata; class Mammalia; order Rodentia; family Myocastoridae; genus Myocastor; species Myocastor coypus. The sequence continues at coordinate 40,946 of PVJA010002489.1, forward strand.
AATAAATTTTAAAAAATAATAAAAAATTAAAAGATGAGTGATGAAAAACTCATATAATGTTTGATTAAAGCCTTATCAAAATAACAATGAAAATTCATGAATGCTATTATCAATTAATGTGTTTGGAGCTTTGTCAGAATTTGCATAGAGTATATAGACTGATTTCTAGAAAATTGAACAAATTTCATATTTATTAAATACATGGCAAGTTACTTTTCAAAGTGGATATTTTATCACCATTATAACTATCAATGACACTTACGTAGGAATGTAACATGATACATTTTATAAAAGTTTACATTCATGCATTTATTTTCTTTTTGCTACTTAATAAATTTATGATAATGTAAAAAAAAATTGAGATGCAACATGCATATGTGTCAGCTTCCTAGAGTAAATGTAATTATTACATACTACAATTACATGGTAATAAAAAGAAAAACCTAAAATAAAGAATATAATAAATCTGTAGCTTTTATTTAAATATCTTTTAAAAAGATACTTCATCTACATTCACCTACATTAAAATTTCACTTTTTTTCTTTTTTCTTTTCTTTTCTTTTTTTTTTTTTTTTGATCGTGGCCAGCTCACCCTGCTGTGGGCTTGGGACTAGTGCAGCATGTGGTGCTGAGGGATCAAACTGTGGTCCCTGGAGTTGCCTAAGTTTGCCTAAGCAAGTTCTTTAGACTGCTGAGCCATTGTGTTGGCCCTAAAAATTTACTTTTTTAAAGTGAAAGATTTTCTGTTTTTAAGAAATCATGTGTCATGTAGAATGTCTACAAATTGTGGGTATAGTTCATGCTGCAGTGTTTTAATTACAGGCTCTGGCTGGGTTTGAATTAATCGCTATGAAATATTAAAGCTTTTAATAAAATTTTATTGCCACTGACCTCTCCCATTAAAAAAATCAATCAAATGAATATTTCAAAGAGCTATATTTTACAGATAAAAACTTATAAATATTTTTCAAATCTATGTTTAGAATAGCAATGAGAAAACTTTCTATGAAACCATTAAGAACTTAAAGTTAAATGAATTTTCAAAATAGGATTTTAAATTCAGCTACATATTTTGTGGCACTTTTATGCCACATACGAAATGCCATAGGAATATAAATTCAGACAAAGCATCATGGGATCTTTAAATAGCACATAATCTAAGAACTATGCGAAAAGCAGTCATAGCTTAGCCTGTGGGAGGCAGCGAGCTATGCCACCATATATACAAACGGTGGCATAAAAATGGGATTATGGCAAAGAATGGTGGTGAAAATCCTCTCACTGGAAACATGCTGAGAAGCGAAGAAGTTTTTTGATAATTTGATTGAGGTATCAGATTTCAAGGTCTGTGTGAACAAACTGCCCATAAAACTATTGACTGAAAAGACATCTATTGTCATCAGCCAGGCGCTGGTTGAATCCATCTCCTGCGCAAAGGAGTTGGCAACGAGGCACTTGCTCCATTTGCCTTTTCACACCTGTGGTCGTTCCAAGTGCTTCTTGGAGCCTAGAAACATAGACTCATCTTGGACGGCCTGCTCTCCCACTTTTGTCTTCTGTGTCTTCAAAGGAAGCTTATTTTGGAAATGGGCTCTGCCCAAGGTGATTTCACCTCAAAACTCTCAACCTAATTATGTCTGCAAAGACAGTTTTCTTTCCCCCAGTATGAACACATTCACAGGTTTAATGGTTAGGGAGTTGAACACACACACACACACAACCTTATTTTATCTTGAATTCCTCTGTTCAGTTACTATAGATATTAGTGAAGGAAGATACCAGGAGACATAGAAATGGAACAGAGTGAACTGATTTAAAGGAGGGTAGAGTATGATTTAAAATGAATAATTAATCAAGTTAGAAAACATCCTCTAAGAGTGACTAGAATGTCAGATAGAATCAGACAAGAAAAGACTGACTCTAAGATCCAGCATGTTCAAAGGAAGATGTTCAGAGATTCATCTGGCAAAGAGACGACATGATTCTATTTTTTCTCTTTTTCTTAAGGTTTTCATCTTTACTATTGCACGCTTGCACTACACAATGGTTACGTTCATCAAAGGACAGTGATACGCGTATGTAACACATTTTCCTTCTGCTATTTCCTCTTGTTCTCTCTTCTCACCACTCCCCCTAATTTTCAGTTTTAAGAAAATTATTAGCTATGAGAGGAAAGAAGATGAGAGAAAAAAATCAAAGAAACTGAATTCTCTAGCCATGTGTTACAGACTGGTGACTCGATTGTGCACATAAATAAATCATAAGAAATCGCAAAACCATAGCAAAAGATAAACAGATATGGGCTTGGAAAAGCACATGAGCAAATGCAGATATGGCAGAATGCTATCTATCTACATTGCTTGTCCACAGCATTTCCTGGGCATCTAAAGATTAGGCCCATGTCTGAAAAATTAATTGCACAGTGCCATCTCAGACCACGCTGGTGACGTCAGGGCTTCATTCAGCTGATACATGCATCGCAGTCCTTTCCTGAGGCTTACCTATGCCTTTCCATGGTGCCGTATGGATGCGTACAGTTATATTAGGCAAAGAACACCCCAAGTTAATGTTCTGTCTACAACACAGATTCAAGCACCATAATGTTCTGAAAATAATTTTAAGAACTTTCTACAAAGCTAGTATCAGCCTAATCATCAGGGTCAACTGATGCATGTTCTAATTGTGATTGGCTGTACTGGGGGATTGATGTCATTCGCAAACTGACGCATGATATATCCATTTAACTATTTCTTAGGTTTCATACAAATAATTCGAATCCAAGATATATCTTATGTGGCAATTAATTTTTTTAAGATTTGCAAGCTAATTTGTTTTCAAAAGAGAATGAGTAGAATTGTTTTGAATGCAAGAAAATACATGTACATACTCTGTTATGATTGATACACATCTTACTTGTATATTTTATTTATAAAGACTTGGATTAAATATCTGCGAAAATATGAAATTGTGACTTCATCCCTGACACTAAATGTGTCATTTAGGGTACATGACCTTGGGATTTTTCAGTGAAAACAAACTCTTCCCAGTCACCGAGTTGTTTTTTTGTTGTTTGTTTTGTTTTGTTTTTTTCCTACTATGAACTGAAAATTCATTCTAATTCATTCTACAAGGGACACCTCTGCTATTTTTTGAATCAACAATCTTAAGGTGACATCAACATTTTTAAATCTAATGAAGAGATGAAAAACTAAATAAAATGATTAAAGACCTTTTATGAGTGGTGTTTACACCTAAAATGAAGGTGTAATTCCTTTTAAGTTTAATTCAATTATATACTAGCTAAGTATTTTTATGAAAATCCCTGACTTCAGACATACTTCAAAGTTCAGGCAGATATTAAAACTTTTCCCCAAATATTATTTTAACTATATGTATAAAATGATAGATGATATCCTTAAAAGTGCTAAGGGTAGCAAATTATGATATGATGCAGACATAAATGTATAGCCAAAAAATCCCATATGCTAAATAAGCTAAATTTCTAAAGATTTTTTTATATATGGTTGTAATGAGTAATCACTATAATTCTGTAGGTGAATTAGGACCTATATTGATTCACACCTAAAATTAACCATCACAAGCCCAACAAACCTAACTGAGAAAGATGAGGCAACACATGTACTCTTTCAGGCATTAATAGGATATTAGAATATCAAGAAATATAATCATATTCACATATAAAATGATTTTTTGATCATCAAAGTTTAAGAAACATGACATTCAATAAGATAATTCCTCAAGAATAAGTATAATGGGCATGGTGGTGCATGCCTATAATTCCAGCAGTTGGAAAGACAAGGCAGGAGGATCAGGGCATGTTCAAGACCACCCTGGGCTAGAAAAGTGAGCTCAAGGCCAGCCTGAACTGCGTAGTTACACCATGTCTCAAAAAGACAAGAAAAAAAAAAGAAAAGAAAAAGAATAAGTATGTTATTAACAATGTTAATTGTTCAAGGTAGTTTCGAATCTTTTCAAAGAAAAATTTGAGGCATGCTCTTCATGGAATTTCTTCTTCTAAACTCCTTATCTGTCTGTCTTGCCTTCTTTTTCAGCTGTCCTGAAAACAAATATACCTTAAGAGATGAGGAGGACATTGGGAGGAGTCGTTCTTCCTGCCCAGGATGGAAGCACTTAGCAGCAAGTGCTCTGGATCATGAACCAGCAAGCCCTGGAGGCCCCGTGCGCAGCCGCCTTTCACGCAGATACAAAATCCAGCTTCCTCATTGTTGGATTCCTCCTAGGGAGGTAACAGCTTTTCACTCCACAGGCTTTGTTCTTGTTCCTGTTGCTATTATTTTCCTATCTACTTTCGATATTTTTTCCTCGGATGCAACGGACATGACTGACGGTCACCCTCCTTGGCAGTGGCCCTTGAAGTGAATGTTTTCCCACCAGGACTATACTTGTTGCCAGAAACGAGTCTGCGGAGTGTGTTCCCAGCACAGCGCAGACCCTTCATCCCCTCCCCTCCCTACCCCACGTCCTTGCAGAGAGTCTCCCTGCTCAGTAGAAAGGCCTCAGCGGATATTAATATTCTCCAGGCTCCTTGAGAGCAGTCAGATACATAGCTCTGTTTGAACGCTGGGAGCATATTTAGCAGATGTTATTTATAAACCAGGCCATCATTAAACTTCATGAGGAATCATGAACTGGGATAAATAACATGTCGAAACACATTATTACCATTCTCGTGAAATGCTTGGGAAGCACGTGAGGCTTCTCAATGGAAAAATGTAATTATATTTTCTCCAGTGTTCTAACTACTACTGTTAGTAGTGTTTTATACACACCAGAGAAAGCAGCAATGCAACATTTAGTTACTGTTATTAAAGTTTTAAGAGTGCCAGAGATCAAAGTGCAGTTTTACATTTTGCTAAGTGAAATGCTACTTATTACTATGGTTATGGCTTGTCTACAGAGATTAAATAGGAAAACATGATAAAACTTTTTCTTAATTAAGATCATGCTTTAAGAACAAAGGCCAATTCCAAGAGACTCGATATAAGGTTTAGACAAAAGCTTAAATGTTGACAAACTTAATTGAACTATCTAATCAGACTAAATTGTATATTTGTTATTTGTTTCAGAAATTATCAGAGAAAAGAAGAAAGAGAAAGAATAGATAACACTTAAGTATTGATCTTATGCATAAACTCAAATTTGTTATTTAAAAAAAGTGGTACCTCTCTTTTGTTATATTTATTATATGTGAAGAGATGGTTATGGAAGGACTTTCAGAAATTTAGGAGAATTAATTTGAAACATTTCCAAAAGAACATTTTAATATGCTATGATCTCTCATTCATTTGAAAGAGCATGTGTGTGTGGACAGAGAGGCTGTGACCGGAGAGTTTTGTATGAAGAAGAGAGAACTAATTATGTCATCAGGAACATTCTCTATAGGTACTGAGTTTTACAATAATCTATCCTCATTTGATGTTTTTATCTGTGAGTTTTCTATATTATGAAATACAATAAATAATGCTTCATCTAGCTTAGGGGTAAAGCCATTCTCAAAACGTGCCCTGTATGTAAATGATTTTTCTTTTTCTTCTTTTTTTTTTTTTTCTTTTCTTTTGTCTTTTTGAGACAGGGTCTCACTATGCCGTTCAGGCAGGCCTTGAACTCACTTTTGTGGCCCAGGCTGGTCTCGAACTCACACTGATCCACCTGCCTCAGCCTCCTGAGTGCTGTGATTACAGGTGTGCACCACCACACCCGGCTGCAAATGATTTTTTTACCCTTGAAAATATTAGTAAAAACATGAACTTTATACTTAGATGGCATTATGAGAATTTGACAGAATGATTTTCTGTCTACTGAATCTAGAAAAATCTGGATTTGTCTTTTTTATTTCTTTTAATTACTTTTTCCGTAATTTAATTTGCCTGGTCTTCTCCAAAACTTTTGATCTGTATTATACCGATGATGGAAATAAATTTGTTGCGGTTCTAAAAGAATGTTTGAAATACGAAGCAATACGAAGAATTTCTGTTTCCCTCTGCTTCTCCTTCTTCTTTTATAAATAAATTAATATATGAAGTCCTCTTCTTCTTTTATAAATAAATTAATATATGAAGTCCTCTTAATGGTAATGGGAAGGAGCATCTTCTTCACCTTCAAAGATGTGATAATGGGGTTGCCGTCAAGCCACAAAAGTCTACCAAGGCAATGAATGGTTTCTTAGTCTCTCATTCAATACTCTGAATCAACAAAACTCTTTCCTGAGTGTGGCCTGCAGAGTTTTCCACCTGAGCTGCAGAGCTTGCTCAAAGGATGTGAAAAATGGCTGTCCAGAACAGTGCTATGTGAAGCATGGCACCAGAACAGCTCCTGAGCAAACAGTGACATCTCAAAATTAAATTACTTTGTTTAACTTGTTGGATGCCCTGAATCTTCCTTCATATCATAGTTGACACAATGTCCCCATGGATCCAGACACAGGCATTCCTTCAGGAAGTTGGATTAATAGAACTATGAGGAAAGCAGTTTGTCAGATGTCTAAGTGAATTTCATAGAGAAAAAAAACTCATTCCATCTACTGAAGACGAAGATTACATTTAGGGGCTGAGTACCTCAGGCACTCTATCAACACCCCAATATATTGAAAATCAACCTATAAAGAAATGCCTTCATACATTGGTTGATTCTTCTTTTTCTAGGAGAAAACATATGATGCTGGTATATTAAAGAAGGAAGGGTTTCATTTGGCTCTTGATTTTACAGGTCTCAGTACATAACTGGTAATCTCTAAGGTGGAGATGTCATGGTTGAAGGGCAGAGAATAGAAAAATATTTTCTTCCCAGTAATTGGGAAGCAGAATTTGATGAAAAGGGTTCCATCCAGGGAGGAAGGTCCAAGGACCAGAAGTGGTCTCCAAGGTCATGGCTCTTTGGTCTACTTAGATACAGTCCAATGTGCTGCGCCTTCTCCTACTACTCGGTCAAGCCAAGCAAGCTGACAATCAACTTTGATTATCACAAAAAATGAGGGGGCTGTGAAAGGAGATGTAGCCAGGATGGACATGAAAAAGGCAAATAGAAAAGTCTAGTAGCCTTCTTGACTTTGAGTCTTGATTACCTATAAATCTGTTCACCAAAAACTCTGCTCATCCTCCCTCCACACACATACATGTATATACATACACAAACATTCATGAAGTAAAACTATGAAATAAAATCTAAAAAATCTATATCTTCATCTCCCACTCCATTTTTCAGTACAGATAGACTTGTATGTTGAATATTATTGAAATAGTTTCAGCTCTAAAATATAACAAATTTTTCCTAACTTTGGGTCATGGATTATTAATGATTATTTCCTTTTTACTGGCCTACCAAATAGCTCAGCAGATTAAAGTGCTGCAAGCAGGCACAGGGGCCAGGGATTCAATCCCCAGGCCGACCCTGCTGGCCCCACCCCGGGGCATGCTGAGATAGCAATTGAGACTGGACAGGGAGATGAGCGCCTGTGATCCCAGCTCTCGGGAGGCTGTAAACAGACAGATCACTATGAGTCTGACCTAATAGTGAGACCCTGAACACCCTGTAGACCCTTCCCTAAAATACAGAAAAAAAAAAGAAATTTCCTACTGACCTCTCGTCAGTAGGAAAAGAACCATCTCAAGATGCTCTATAACTTCTGTAAAGCCTATTTCCCCCCAGTTAGTGACATTACAGACTACATTTGTTTAGGGGATGAATACCCAAGACACCTCAAAGAAATGTTTATGTTGGTGATTAAACCTCTAAAAAAATATGCAAATACGGCTGCAGACGACCATCTAATCACCAAAGAGAGCCAGCCCATGCACCAGGCCAGTACGGCAACAACAAGATCGCTAAATATATCAGAAACAACTGGATACGCAGCATTCAATACGTCATCCTCCTCCGGATCAAAGTACGAACTCTAGACCGCTCACTTTGTAAGACCTTCTTGTTTCAATGAGTTTAATGACAATCTTATTTCTTGTTTTGACCAGTTAGACAAGTGGATAAGTTAATGAAGAGATGATACGCCGACAGACAGACGGACAGACAGACAGATAGCACTAACATGACAAAGTGCTAAGGATCAGAAAATGTAGTGATCAGAAAAAGAATGCTGGGTGGAATTAATCTCTGTCTTCGTGAGCTATGAAAAGCATGAAGTCTACTGTTTGAAAGAACACTTTGGCTTTCTAAATGGCGACAACAATGAAGTTTCAGTGTATCACCCTCTCCAGCATCAAATGTGTCCATGTGGGCGCGGTGGCTGACCAGTCTCCCAGTGCAGCTCCTAGGGGAGTGTGAGCCCCGTACGCTGGGTGATCCAAGTGCTTACATACAGAGTTGCATTTATTCTGAAGTACGTTCCAGCTAAAAATCTTTACATATTTATTCTGTAATCTCTAAAAAAGCACTAAAGCCATTATTCAGTTTATGCAATATGAATTATGAAAAGTCCCTTCTGTAACTATGAAGCTAACAAATATTTGCTTAGTTTGGAGTGCTTGGGCCAAGTATACAATGCTATGGCACAGAGCCCACCGGTCAAGCACGAAGTCCTGTGATTGTTACTTGTACAAAAAGTAATTAGAACATTTAATTTCTCAGAAAAATAAACATAAAAATTTGTCCAACATTTAAAACACTTCCAAAGCATAGTTAAGATTATTTATTTGTTCTCTTTTCTCATTACAATATGGGACTATATATAGTTTTAATAAATTCATTTATTGATTGAGAAGATTTCAACCCAAGCTCTGCTAGTTAGCCATTATTAATAGTAAGTTATTAAGTCTCTATAAATCCTCTGTAAATTAGTTTTGTTTTAGCCAGTGTTAAGTGATATAAACCCTATAAGCAAACATGTGTATTTATGTAACTATACATACATATATAATAATTAAGCTAAATATCTTTATGTGAGATAAGTTCAGTTAATAAACCACCATTTGGTTACATTAATTTTCTGTAACTGCCTTGTCTATGTTTTGAGTTCAGTGCAGCTGAGGAGTCATTGCTATGTTGGAGCAAACAGCAGGCACCTTGTGAACAGTCTGCTACTAAGAGTGAAATTTCACAAGAGTTAAAAATAATTACATGATTTGATGGAAATATTTAGTTTATCCACTGCTCAATTCAAAAATTATGAGTGATTTGTCAGTCAAGGTACATAATACTATGGAACATTTCTCTTACTTGTAAAATAGGGATAATATGGTCTAGCAATGAGAGGTTTGGAATAAATGATATTATATATGTTTCAAAGGCACTATATTTGAAATTTTGGGTACTTTATTTTCTATTTAATTTTACATGGAATAAAAAATAGTAAAGTTACCATTAGAAATGATACAGAATTTCACTAAGTAAGATGCTGGGCATGCAGCAGTGGTTACTATACGGCATATTATTGAGGTAAAAGAGGAAAGGAAGAAAGAAAGAGAGAGAGAAAGAAAGAAAGAAAGAAAGAGAGAGAGAAAGAAAGAAAGAAAGAGAGAAAAAGTAAGAGAGACAAAGTAAGAAAGAAAGAGAGAGAAAAAGAGAGAGAAAGTAAGAAAGAAAGAGAGAGAGAGAAAGAAAGAAAGAGAGAAAGAAAGAAAGAAAGAAAGAAAGAAAGAAAGAAAGAAAGAAAGAACGAGAGAGAGAGTCTACACGTATGCACACCAGATAGCGTGGATCACGGTTCTACTGATTTCCGCCGCCGATATTTACATTTTCACCGCAGCGCACTCCCGACTGTCTGCCGGAAGTGAGTACATCTGTGACAGTAAAAATCCTCTTTAATGGAAAATCATCACAGTTTTCTACATAGTAGGTGTGCATAAATTTAGAAAGTATATTTCCTGTAAATATCTGCTACCACGGACCTATCTTTTCTACAGTTACCTTAGTATAGGAATGCAGCCTCACCCAAATAGAATTTTTAAGGATTTCAGAAATGTTTCTTTTAACGCTAAATACTAAGTCTTCAGGAAAGCATCTCTATAGACATTTTTGTTTTTTCATCTGAAAATGGAAGACATGGACAGCACCATATGAGTTCATTCAGCAAGATCTAATCAGTATGCTGGGGAACCTGAAGGAAAGTTTTGCTTTTTAGTATATTTCATCATTCATAGTCCCTCTAAGTGTCCCAGTGAGGAAGGACTGTGTAGAATCAGGTTAGAGGTGGAAAGGACAAAAAGGGAAACCCACGACAACTGTGGGGACTGCGCTTGACCTTCAACTCCACGAGTGGGAGAGAAGCCAAGCGGAGAGGTGGGAGCCTGAGCCTTCTGTGGGAGCCACAGGGCCCCCCGGAGCTCCAGTAAGGGAAGCTGGTCTGGGGTTCCCCACCTGTGTGCTGCCTGCTGACCACGTGCGTGGGCAGCCCTGCACTGCCAGCCCTCCCGCAGTAACGTCTTTCTTGAACTCAGCCAATTCTGGAGTAAATTAGCCAAGCAAGCCTGGAGCAAAATATGAAAAATGTTCACAATACCCCCAAAGACCGAACTACGTACCTCTGAATGTTAAGGTAATGAAATGTTTAGGGAAGCAAAAATTCAGTGGCTGAGAACGGAGAAATAATTTTCATGGTACTGACTTTTGCAAGAAATGCATTGAGAATGATGATTTAATTATTGGCAAGTGTATGCATATGCAGAAGTATGGGGTTTTCTTCTTGTCTACATAAAATGATTAGATCTTTTGATTTAAAGGGACTTTTCATGAGACAAACTTTTCTAACAGAGTGCAGGGTAACCCAAAAGGATGCAAGAGTCAGGTAGCACGGGAGATAATGTCGCTGAGGAGTGAAGATAGATGATTAAAACAATACCTCAGCTACCTGAGGCCTACTCGTAGGGGAGCTGATTCCCTGCCTCTCTTTCCCTTAAGGCAAAAACAAAGGAACAAATAACAACAACAACAAAAGGAAAGAAAGAAAGAAAGAAAGAAAGAAAGAAAGAAAGAAAGAAAGAAAGAAAGAAAGAAAGAAAAACAGCTCTTCCCTCCAAGGAACCCTGTCAGTTTTTCCACCAGGCTCTTCGGTAGTGCAGTAACAACAGAGAAAGAAACAGGATGGGGCACTCTGAGCTCTCCTGTGAAGGTAGGAATGGCCAATAAAAGGAAGAAAAGAATGAAAAGAGGGGAGAAAAAAAGGATCGGGTTATAGCAGGGATAGTGAAGACTGAGAAATACAAAAGTTTGAAATCATTTCATCAGAGCTAACCTAAATCCAGGAAAGAAATTGCTTGGTTTGAATAAAACAAGAAAAGGATCTGAAGTTGAACTTTTCTTCCTCTGAGTCCCTCCTCCATTTCTTGATTCTCAGTTCTGAAGGGACAGTAGACCAACTAGACTGCACACCCAACAGCCGCGCAGGTACCTTCTTCTCCATCCTCACGCCCTTAACAAATTATGCGCATAACATACACACAAAATATTTGTTCTTCCCCTTCGCTGCTATTTATTTCCTCCTTCACCAGACTGTGTGGTCTATAGACTAGAATACAGTGTCTTAAAATAGCATGTGTTAACAAAAGGAAGGCTAGAATTTTCATCATTTTTTTCAATATCTGCTTTGCTGTAGGCAATGGAAAAAGAATTTTGCTACATGTAAAGCTCATTCAATGAAGCCATCATTATGAACGGATAACAGAAGGTAACTCTGTGGCCGGCTCATGCTGAGAGAGTCTTAAAATATATACATCCTCTCATAAGCCTGTATTCTGAGTAACAGCAATTGTGTTGCTTTAGGCAACGTACTTACAGACGTAGACCAGACTAACCGGCAGAATGTGCTGAACAATTAACTTTTGTTTTAAAATACAATTATTTTGTTTTAATTTCAATGGCTCATAAGATATGAAGAGAAGTCATTAAAGATAGCTGAAGGGTATATTCCTTAGTGGAGGCGAGAACACCTTCCACGTCGAAAATTTATGACTAATTAAGACAGATGTGTGAATAATCACACATGCCCAAGTCAGTTTTTCCTACTGCCATATATTCAGGCAATTTTGGGCTGAGCTTAATCAAAGCCATAAATTCACAGTAGGAAATATGAATACTACTTAGTGAACTATAACTTTCTGATTATGCTTCATTTGACAACTTCAAAGTTTAAACATCAAGTTAAAACCCTTGAATATCAATCCAAATCAAGAATCACTACCTTAAAGTTCTGGAAAAAAAATTGCAGAAATATATTTAAAATTATAGCCTGATTTTATTCTCTGAAGTTACACTCAAATGAAAAGTGCTCTGACGCCATATTTACTAATTATTGGCACTTAGAACTGCAAATAAAACCTGCACATTTCCGTAAAAACTGAAGTTTCAAAGCACAAATTTAAGGTTGTAAGATATTCTATATTATAAGTTCTCATTGTGAAACTTTAAATCTTTTAACAATTTATTATTTAAACAATACCATGTTCAGAATATCCTCACTCACAAATTTATCACTTCTTTTGAATGAAGTATATATTGCTAAACCTGTGTTTTATATATGGAGCTTATAGTGCACATCTGCATATATATATATATATATATATATCCCTATACAGCCTTAAACAGGCAAGGAACACTTTACTCAAGGCTACTGCGCACATGAAGCTGCGTGCTTGCGGTGTACTGTTAAAATCCTAGCCTCTGGCTTTTCTGCCGGTGGACACCTGGGAGGAAGCATCATTAGCCTCTCTTCCAACTGCTGTCATGTCTAAGTCAAAGTCTTTCAAGAAGCCCAGACAGCTCTAGAAGCTTGTCATCAGAGGGCTGAGCTTGGAACAAACTGATGAGAGTCTGTGGAACCATTTTGAGCAATGGGGAACACTCACGGACTGCCTGGTGATGAGACGCTCAAACACCAAGAGCTCCAGGGGGCTTGGGTTTGTCACGCACGCACACCACTGTGGAAGAGGTGGATGCAGCCATGAGGGCAAGGCCACATAAAGTGGACTGAAGAGTTGTGGAACCAAAGGGAGCTCTCAAGAGAAGATTCTCAAAGACCAGGTGCCCATTTAATGGTGAAGAAGGTTGTAGTTGGTGGCCTTAAAGAAGATACTGAAGAATATCACCTATGAGATTATTTTGAACAATATGGAAAAATCAAAGTGAGTGCAATCATGACCAATCAAGATAGTGGAAAGAAGAGGGGCTTTGCTTTTGACACCATTGATGACCACGATTCTGTGGATAAGACTGTCATTCAAAATACCACACTGTGAATGACCACAATTGTGAAATGAGGAAAGCCTTGTGGAACTAGTGCTCCATCTAGCCGAACAGGTCGAAGTGACTCTGGAAATTTTGGTGGTGGTCACGGAGGTGGTTTTGGTGGCAATGACAATTTTGGTCTTGGGGGAAATTTCAGTGGTCAAGGTGGCTTTGGTGGCAGCTGTGGTGGGGGTGGATATGGTGGCAGTGGAGATGGCTACAAAGGGTTTGATGGTGATGGAAGTAATTATGGAGGTAAAAGAAGCTACAATGAATTTGGCAATGACACCAGTCAGGCTTCAAATTTTGGACCGATGAAGGGAGGAAACTTTGGAGACAGAAGCTCTGGGCCCTATGTTGGTGAAGGCCAGTATTTTCCAAATTACAAAATCAAGGTGGCTGTGGTGGCTCCAAGAGCGGCAATAGTTATGACAGTGGTAGAGGGTTTTAAACACTTCCAAGAAACAAAGCTTAGCAGGAGAGGAGAGCCAGCAAAGCGACAGGGAAGCTACAGGTTGCAACAGATTCATGAACTCAGCCAAGCACAGTGGTGGCAGGGCCTAGCTGCTACAAAGAAGATATGTTTTGGACAAAACTCATGCATATGGACAAAAGCACTCAAGTACTGTATTTGTGACTAACTGTGTAACAGGTTGTTTCAGTTTCTGTTTTGTGGAAAGTGTAAAGCATTCCAGCAAAGGGTTTTAATGTAGACCTTTTTTGAACCCATACTGTTGATTGCTAAATGTAATAGTCTGATCACGATGCTGAATAATGTGTCTTTTTTAAAAAAAAGTGTTGTGTAAAGTTTGTCTACTCTGAAGCCATTTTGGATAACATCCCCAAAAATGTGAAGTTAGAATTCCTTCAGGGTGATGACCAGGTTCTGATTAAAATTTCTTTACCATTGCTTGATTAATGAAGTCACTGTCTTCAGAAACGTTGGTGTAGTTGAACTGACACTGCTGTGGCCTCTGAATGTGACCATTGAAAAGGTCACCTGAGCAGTCAGCTACTTGGTTATAAAAGTTATTGTTGGCACATCCTGTATATCTAAATTGAATAATGGTACCAGATACAATGATAGATGGGATTGAAGCTGTGTATCATCCATTATCATGTGTAATCAATAAATGATTTATTTCTCTTGAAAAAACATCCTAGAACTCTGGAGGCAGAGGCAGGAAGATTGTTGTCAATTCAAGACTGGCTTGGGTTACAAAGTGAACTCAAAGACAGTTTGAACTAGATAGTGAGATTCTGTTTCAAAAAGGAAAAAGAAAATGACTACTGAACACAAAATACTGATAATTTTCCTGAATCTCAAAGTAGACAATTGATTAATCTTGTTTTGTTTTGGTAAAGTTGGTGGAACTAGCAGAAGTTTCACTGGCTAGTGTGAATTTTTAACTGCCTATAACACAGAAATCAGTCATGGGTTGGTTCTTAAGCGAGCTGCAAGTTCCACCATGATCCACTGTCTTCTTCAGAGCCCTCTGAAGGGGAGGGTCCCTTTCATATTTCCCAGTTGTTACCGATCAGCTGCGAGTTCTTGCTCAAGTCAATCAGAAATCATAAACTGGCAAAGGACAGATCTTTTAGTGTTAACAGTGTTGAGCTCTGATTGCTTCCAGCTACAGGATCTTAGAATCAGGTGCACTCCGTGAAACCCAGAACCCATGGCTACTGGCAGGCCCTGGAGCTCCTTCATGTTGTGAACTCCTTGCTATAACTGCTCTCAAAGACTAAGATATATTTTTATGTAAAGATACTAGGGAGCTAATCGACAAGCAAAGATTTTTTTTCTTTTTCTTTTTTTTTTTTTTTTATGGCTGGCTCAGCCTGCCCTGGGGGTGTGGCTGGCACAGCATGTGGTCCCTATGCTTTAGATCTAAAGCAGGCACTTTAGATAGCTGAGCCATCTTGCTGGCCCCAATGAAGGATTTTTTTAAAAATAAAAGTAATAGCGGGGCCGGGCGTGGTGGCGCACGCCTGTAATCCTAGCACTCGGGAGGCTGAGGCAGGAGGATTGGTGGGAGTTCAAGACCAGCCTGGGCTACAAAAGTGGGCTCAGGACTAGCCTCAACTGCATAGCGAGACCCTGTCTCAAAAAGACAAAAAAAAAAAATAAAATAAAATAAAAAATAAATAAAAGTAATAGCTTTTAGGCTATACACTATTATAATTAAAAATATATAGATCCTTTCATAAGAGAAAGATTGACAACTAATGTTAGTCTAATCAAAATCATTCCATGGCATGGAAATCTGACTCCGTTGTCCAAATGAATTCACAGGACTGAATCCAGGAACTATCTGTGAATGGTCCATCTGTATCATGGTCCAAGTACTCACCAATGAAAATGAATTCATCAAGTACTTTGTAAGTGACTACAAATTGATGCTTGCAGGTTACATCACTTGCGCAGATTTCTGTTATCAGGTTAAGTGAAATCAGATCAGTCAATTAATGGTTCCCTTCGCTTAGCCCATCCTTGTTTCCATGGGAGTTGGGATTTTAATTTGGGACATCAAAGTTGGATTTCAAGCGTAATGAATACAAGACTAAATTGGTCTCAGCACTTGGGGGCATGTTTATTTCTAACACATACATGTTCCATTAAATTGCAAACTACGGTTGCCTCTGTAAATTGCTGGGGAACATAAATTAATTCCAGCTCTTCAGCATTCGTGAATCATGCAAACAAAACAAAATTTAATTCTGTTTCAAATCCTAATTCAGATAGGCAAACTCAGACAAAATGTTGGTGGTCATGATATGGTGGTGATACAGGAAACATCACAAGACAGGTGGAAAACTTATTTTTTCACAATGGATCTCTGTAAATGCATTGCTATTGTTACCTTCTTGATGTTCTTCCGCCTCCTTCTTCCTCCATCATTTGAAAGATGAAGACATAGAGATTACTATTAGGAAAAGAAATTGGGTTACTAAATTAGGCAAGCCACAATGCTAGATCGGAATTCTAGTGATCCTTCTGTTTTCAGCCTCCCAAGCGCTGGGATTACCAGAGCACACCGCCACATCCAGTCTCAACTGCAGTCTCATGGATCCCCGGGGGCAAGGCTGGCTCAGCACACCGGGGATGGAACCTGACCCCTGTGTCTGCCTGAGCAGGTGCTTTAGTCTGCTAAGATGTCTGGCCGGCCCAGAAAAACATAATTTTATGAAGAAAAATGAATTTTTTTTTTCTGACCAACAGAGGAAGAAAAAGGAGGAAATGTGATAATATGTAGGAAATTAAAAACTACCAGGTTTATAAATACATTGTTATTTGTCTCTCTATATTCTTTACATAAAGTTTTGTATCTGTTTCAGATATTAGATCATCTGATGGAGGCTCCTGTATATACAAAGAAATGCTAAAGATCTGCCAGTGTCTTTAGAGCACTTTTGATGTCTAATCTGAGAGGAGCTATGGTATATACTCTGCATTGAATTTTAAAGTTTTAAAATTAAAACAGTGTTAAATATTTCATTCATTTTTATATTGGTTACATTTCACAATGTTCTTTTGAATATATTGAATTGAAATGTTACCAAACTGTAATGTGCCTTCTTTCTTTTAGATTTTTTTTGTGGCAGTGAAAAAATCTATAAAGTTCTACTCAACATACTGGTAGATTTGCCACTGGCTGAGAGCAAGGTTGAAAGTAAGAATCTACACAAGGGGCAGTGCTGAGAGCCCCTCAGTTCAGCAACATAGGGCCCCTGAAGCACCAGCCTGCAGTTAGAAAGCCTTTCCCACAGCTGTCACTGGTGGACGTCATCCATAAGCCAGGACGTGGTGGTCAAGGGAAAATCAATTCTGGTAGTCTCCTTACTAGTTCAAAATACAGGTACTTGAAATCCCATTATAATCATTTTGAGAGAAACATGTACTGCATTTCAGCAATAAATAGCATGCAAGACATTTTCCCACCATAACTGAATAGTTGTCAAGAAACCCAACAAAAGCCTTTCCTATTCTCCACTGTTTCCCTTTTCACAGGTGCTCACACTTCTCTGCACAGTGATGTTTTACTGGCAACTCCTACAGTTATTAGTAGAAAACCATTCTTCCCATCAGAGAATGCACTGGATAGGAAGCTGTCCTGTAGTTCTGAGTCTGAAGTCTAAAGCAACGCTTTTTTGTTTTGTTTTGTTATAATGTTATTTGGTTGTCACAGGGTCTCACTATGCTTCTTGGACTCATGGTGCTCCTTCTGATTTCAGCATCCACAGCACTGTGCTTATAGGTGTGTGCCACTATGCCTGGACTCTGCGGCTGGCTCAATGCTTCCCGGGGATGGGGCTGGTGCAGCACGTGGTGTCAAAGTTCAACTGTAGTCCCTGTACTTCGTCTAAGCTTGCCTAAGCAGGCACTTTAGACCACTGAGCTATCTCGCTGGGCCTATTATTTAAAACATTTTAACATTGATACAAAGGCGCTTGCTTTAAATCATGCATTATTTTTGAATATATTTTAAATGTTCATGAATTGCTTTAGATATTATAGCAACCTAGATGGTTTCATTACTACTGGTTTTATTTGCAGAAGTTATGATTTATTGCTTCCTCTCTTTGTATTTCTTGTTGACGCTCCAATCGCTTGCCTTTGCATTACCTTGCAATGGGAAAGCTCACCTGAGTAACTGGGTCATAGTGTGTGCTCCTGCTTTGCACAAAGGCTTGGCTTTCGTCTATGCACACACACGCACACACATGCACACATGCACACACACATATGCATGCACAAAAACACACAGACACAGACACAGACACAAACCAATAGCATACAAGCTAAAATGAGGGGCTGCTGTCTCCCACTGCAATCCTATCCTCTGCTATGGTTACCCCACTGCAGGAATCTGAGAAAACATCCACTGCTTAGAACACACTGGACCAATTCAGGTTTTAGTAACTTGATCGTTATTATTTCTTCAGCATGCTTAATTTCTTTTATCATTAAATACAAACAAAAACTACAATTCTTGAAGACCAATATTAAATTTAGTTTAGTCAAATCTGAAAGCCTTATTAAAACTTTCAAATATTACAATATTTCATGACTGAAGAATTAAAATGTAGTGTATCTACAGGTATCCATATAATAGCATAGCAATATAATATAGAGAATAATCTGTATGTTATGCTGTTTAAAACATTATGATATTTATATAAATAGTATTTTGATACATAGCAATGTGTCTAAATGCAGAATATTGGTAAAGTACTAGAGGAGGATGAAGGGTTTTATCTTCAGGGAGCTTTTATTTGAACATTTCATTATCTTCATTTGCTATCATTCAGTTAATCATGGTTTATAAATATATAGTTTTTTAACGCTCAAATTTGATCAGTCAAAATTAACCATGACATGTTTGTGATCTAAATTATTTGTGATAAAATATTTTGTGTCTAGTGCTCTTACTTGAATTTCATAAATGCTTACACTACTTGCCATTTTTAAAAGAATAACTAAATTTTCTCATTGTTGAAGCAACTTTTCTCACTGGTGGAAAGAGTACCATTTTCATCCTATCTGAAAATTTAGCATCTTAAATTACCAGCAAATTCATTCAATAAAAATTTAATGAAATTCAGTAAAATAAAATGTATAAATGTGTTTCATAAAATTCAAATAGTTGATCAAATTTCCTTTCATTTATAACTGAGAAATCTGATTTAAGTTATATTTTATAATTGAAATTTATACGTTAATAATTACTTCAAGAATAATACTAATGATATAATGAATAGGTTTTATGAATCACTAGTAGATTTTCTTACAATGCAGTTAATATGGTTTACAACGAATATTTAATTAGTTTACACTTTCCTTTACAATAATGTTTTAAGTATAATTTTGTACTGAATTATTGATCAGTGAAACTGTAAGTCAACAGCTTCTGATATTGCTAGTTCTGCTGATAGCACACTACTATTATAGACTATTGAACTATATATACAGCTATTTTCTCCTAGTTCAGTGAGAAGAAAGATTTGTACTAACAGTGTTTAGACAAGATATCATGTCTACATCTTGTACATCTACTACGAAGGCAACAATGTGCAATGTATTAATATAACTGTCCTACTAACCTGTTGTAAAATTGTCTCATTGCTATTTCTTTCTCATTAAAATTAATAAAAACAAAAAATCTGATCAAAGTATTAATATTGCAAATTGATTTTTTTTTTTTTTATGGGACCGGCATTTAAACTCATGACCTTGTATTTCCCAGGCAGGCATTTGTGCCATGGAGCTATCTCCCCAGCCCCCGAAATCTTTCATTAAATACAGAAAAATATGTCATGTACTCATAGACTATTTACCTACAAGCAGACAAATTACATCATTAGTTTTTATTGGGGCTTGTTTTCTTTCTTTTTTAGGAAGAGGTCTACAGGATGTGCAGGGTCTCACTACCAGATCAGTCATAGTGACCTGTCTGTTTACAGGCTCCCAAGAGCTGGTATTGTAGCGTGCACCATCGCGTCCAGTCCCAGCTGCCATCTCAGTGCACCTTGTGTGCAGGCTGGGCCCAGCAGGCCCAGGAATCAAACTGCAGACCCCTGTTCTTGCTTGCAGGCACCTAAGTATTAGTTTTTGTTGTATAAAAGGGCAGGTTGAGGAAATTCCTTCAAAAACTAAGGAACATAAATATAGCTGAGTTATCATTACATTCTCTTTGAAATTTGTTAGTATTTGTCCATTGCACATAATAATTACACTTACTGTGGAGAGCCAGTTCATATACAGAGCCCATCTTATGTTTTTACTTTAGACTCTTCGCAAAACATTAGACTGACTCAATTTCTCTTTAATGCTTTTAAAGATTAAAGTAGCAGTCCTACATCTAAGAGTCACTCTTTCTCAGGCATTAATCAAACATGAGCTCTGTTTCAAAACACATCAGAATTTCAAAAATAAAACTTAGCAGTTGGTATGATTTCAATCAAGGCTGACCCCCCGAAGCTCTCTTGTCCCTAGAGGCTGAGCTTTTGGGGATGACTGTACCACAGCTGGATGTTGATGTTGAGAAGTGGCCTGCTTTGTCAAGGGTACCACTGGCTCAGGGCCTGGAAGCATCTGCTCCCACCCTGGCCTTCCCTGCCCCTTTGCTTCTAGACTGCAGTGCTATGCACAGCTATCCTCTGCCCAAACCCCCTCCATGCCCTCTCTGCGCCTCAGCCTGCCACACCCAACTGGGACTCACAACCCCGTGAGCCCCAGCTAAGCTGTCCTCCTGTTGGCAGGAAGTGTTCGTTGTTCTGCTCCAGGGACAACGAGCGCCTGATTTAGCAATGGCGAATAATTTTATCAAGTACTGTGTCACTTCAAGGTATTTCTAAAACCAGATAGTTAAGAAACTGAAAACCAGAAGGTAATTGGATAATTTTCCATAAAATGTTTTAAAGTAAAAATGATTTTAAGCATAGCTTTATAAATACCTTAGGCTTTGTAGCTTAAACCAGTGTAGAGCAATACCAACCATACAAGTAACATGAAAATCCCATTAACATCAAGAAAGCAATAAACTTAATTCTATGTACTTTGTCAGAAAGTAAATGAATAAATGGACAAAGAAGTCTTCCCATTAGTAAATTAATGTACAGCCTTAACAAGGCTATCTATACATTACTGGACTAATTAATGACAACATTATTGTGCACTACAATTCCAAGACTTCATTATTTCCATTTCTTTATGTAATGTGTGGTGTGATTCAAAGCTAGCTCCAGAGGGCTCTGGGTTGGATTTATCCCTCAACATTTTCTAGTTCATAAATTGGAAACAGGCTCTCTAAAGTTCATGAATTAATGGCAATTGGAGGTAGGGCCTTTGAGAGATCCTTAGTGTCAGTGTCACAAACACGGTCTCTCCAAGATACACTAGCAATGCTATAAGAAAATCAAGGGGCCTCCAAGCTAGCATAGCAGAGAAGGTATCAGCACCATCTGGTTGTATTTCCCAGCCTTCTGAACTGTGAGGCTGGTCATTTTCCATTTTGTACAAATTAACCGGTTTCATCTGTTTTATTATGACAGAATACAGATGAGCATACCTAAATATAACAATCAGTTTTGAATCTTTTCAATGCTTTGAGGAAATCGAAACTTGGGGTTTTGCAAATTGAAAGTGCTTGTGACTAGGACAGGAACTTTAAAGTATTCCTAGAAGAATGTCTGTGAGCGGAGAGCCAATCAGCACATCAGCCTTGTGCTCCACATGCCAGTGGAGATGCTTTTTGTTAATACACATGTGAAATGCACACCGTTTACCCCAGCTTGGGAGGTTCACACACGGTTCACACATGTACTCATCGCATCCTGAATGTTTTCACTTGCACTACTCGCTTTCTTGCTCAATCCTTCTCCTCATCACACTTCTTTCATCCATTCATCAAGTGATGAACAGATAAGCCTCTTCCGAGATGGAGCTCTGGTGAGCCCTTTGTCTCTCTCTTTGCATTTCCCTTGTGAAGGATTTTTGCACCTATGCTTATCAAGACCATTGTTCCATTGTTTTCTTTTTCTTATTATGTCACTGTCCAGTTTTGATATAACAGTACTTACAGCTTCAAGAATTGAGTTGGTAATGTTCCTTCCCTTTCAGCTTCATGGAAGAGCTTCAGAAAAACTGGTACTAGATCAGCCCAGAAGTTCTTGTGTGTTGAGTGGTGAATCCATTGGTCCCTCAGCTTTTCTTCATTGGTAGATTTTTTTTGAATACCTCAGTTTTCCTGTTGGTTAATAGACTATTCAAGATATTTGTATCTTCTCGGTTCAGTTTTAGTTATTCATGTGTCTTGAAATTAATTCATAAGTTCTAGAGTATCTTGTTTATTAGAATATAATTTTGAAGAATTCTCATTCTCTTTTTTCTATATTCAATCACCTCTCAGATATAGTCTAGCTGAAAACAGGAAAAAAAAGTGAGGCTAAAAGATTCAGAAAGAGAGAAAGATAAATATAAGTGCAACAACAATTAAAACACTCATCTATTTACCAGAGCACAATGAAATCGTAATTGTAGCCTGGTTTATTTTGCAGCATGTGGTTTGTCCAGGGAGTTCTAACCTCTGTGTTCACAAATGGGTAATGTTTGACCTGGAGGGGTCTACAGAGATTCCTGAATAGACCTTATTCCTCACCTCCACTTTCTGCTGAACACCCCTGTGACCACGCCGTCTTTCTTCTCCTCCCCCACATCCAAACACATACTCCCCTGCGGGTCCGAGTTGCGGCTTTGATGTTTTGCGCAGCTGCCCACCCACAAGTGAAGTTCGGGAAGGGCTCCGATGGGCTGCTTCGCCCAGCCCCCAGGCCCGCAGGCTGCCTCCTCTTAGTTCGGATTTCACCTCTGTGAATGCGGATAACTGGACAATTTTTTTTTGCCTTTGTTCATTGATCAAACACCTTCAGTTAGTTGGGGGTTGAGTATGGCCAGGCCTCCGTGTCACCTTTGCTGATGTCCCCAGGGGCCCTCTCAATCCGCACTGCCTGCCCTGTGCCAGCTCCTGCCTCTGCTTCTGCATTCTTTTTCTATGAGTTTCAGGGTGGCCTGCAGGGTGCCCCGTCTGCCAGGACGCTGCTCTCTGGATTTTTGCTTGCGGTGTGCAGCTGTCCGGCCTCCCTGAGGATATATCTGCTTCTTTTTTGATACAGACTTTTCCCCAGGATGTTAAGTCCATGATTCTTGAACTATAAAG
This sequence comes from Myocastor coypus, assembly GCA_004027025.1. Classification (NCBI taxonomy): domain Eukaryota; kingdom Metazoa; phylum Chordata; class Mammalia; order Rodentia; family Myocastoridae; genus Myocastor; species Myocastor coypus. Next base: position 63,874 of record PVJA010002489.1, read on the forward strand.
GAAATTTCAACCTAGGAGAACCCCAGCCTAGCTTTCTAAGTGCCCTGAAATAGTTTGATCAGGTGGGTTCACCTTCCGGTTGCCTTCTTCTATCTCGCTTTGTTTGACCAGTTTTTGTGTATCTGTGTACCTTGTCTATGTCTCCCCAACTTCTCTAGTGTACCACTGCCTCTACCTGGCCCTGATGAAGCTGAGCGCCTCACCGGAAAAGACATGTACGAGCCATTTCTGCTGTTACCACAAGTTAAATGAATTTGTAAATTATTCAGCGATGCAACTTCTGAAATGTGGTAATAAAGGATCTAGAAAATTTGCCTCTATGCAAAAGTAATGAAAAGGACTATCACATTACACTTTGTTGAATTCTGAAAATGAACTAAAGGCTTACAGAAATCCACACACAGTTTATTCACACAAGCAGCAAAATATTTACAAGAAAAGCATCCTGCTGAGCTTTGGCCTGTTACGTTGTTGATCACAACTCCTAAGCCAGGTGCCCGGTTGGCTTAAATGTCAGATTTCTCCTAATAAAAGGGGCAAGTAATGAGGATCCTGAGAGCAGTTGTGAGAGGATGCTCTGTGGATTTCAACTCCTCCGGAGTTTCATCCCTTGGGAACCTGTGCTACTTGACCCAAGCAGCAGGTTACTGCAAAGTTGCATTCTCAGAACATGCCTCTGCTTGACCTCGGCCAGAGTTCCCTCTGTGTGAATGGCCCTACCCCAGGACGTCTGTCAAAAATAATCAGGAACGATTGTAGAACATCACAGCTGAAGTGACATTATCAACGGGGGTTAACAGGCGAACAAACAAGAAACACAACAGAAAAAAAGAAACCTTGTGTTGCAGTTTCCACGAGGGATCACAGAAATCTCCAATGCTTGAAAATCAATAAGGGAATAAATGTGTTTCAGAAAAACAAGGAAGATTGAGAGCTGCCATCTTTACCTGAAGTTTTACACCAAAGTAAAGGAAACCCAGCACAGACCATGAACGGTCCGCAAGGTTCTTAGAAAGTTTGAAACCATCCGCACATGCAGAGCCCTTCAGCCAGGGCTGTGCAATGTAGGGACTTCAGGAAATAGCTTAACTATGAGACAGACAGTAAGCAGAGAGTTTTGGGGTCATATATGAGAGAGAACTCAGATTTCAGAGAATTCAGTGAGCAGCAATATGAATAAGAAACAACAACCAGCCCTGGTAAGTGAAAAAGATTGATGTTTTCCAAAACTGCTAGTTTATATCCCTTTAAATGTGCATGTTTGAACAGAGCATGAAGACAGATGTAAGAAACCAGAAATTGGGCCCCCATGTAGGATATCCAGGGCAGGATTAGGACTACAGCTGAGGAAAACTGGGAATTTGTGCACCAAACACTTTAAATCATCTATTATAAATGTTTTCAAGGGCAATAGAGAAGAAACTATGAACACTTGGAATAAAATATGAGAACAATGTTCCACCAGAAAATATAGACAAAGCTGATGCAAATGATTTTAAAAGCAAAAGACTCACAAAGAGGCTCTGGAGTTAAAATGTGTGATCAGTGAGGTAAAAAGATCACTGATGAGGTCTAATAACATTTTTGAAATTCAGGAAAAAAATATTTGAACATAGGTCAATTTACAATGACATATACTAAGTACCAAAAAGGAAAGTATCAGAAGTATAAAAGGCTAAAAAGACCTGCACAACATGATCAAACATACTAATACATATATAAATAGTGTTTTAGAAAAAGAAAAGAGGACAGATACTTGGAAAACTAATGGTCAAATAGTTGCTGTACTGGTTTGTGTCTGGGTGTCCCTGTAAAGCCTCACACACTGTTGGGGCAGCTTCTACAGTTTATGATTAATTCCAGACCAGTGCTAGGTCTAGGAGTATGACGGCAACGTCTGCCCTTGGCAGGAAGTCTGCACATAATATAAAGAAGGGAAAGAGCCTTTCCAGGTGTCGCAGCTCCCTGCTCCTCCCTTTACCCTTGTCCATTTTCTGGCACCATGAACAGCTGCCCTCTGGCATGTACCACTTTGCATCAGAGCCAGCCGAGTATGGACTGAAACCTCCATTAACTGGGAGGGAACCAAACCTTTCCTTCCTTGATTTTGGGTGTCAGGCATTTTTGTCCCAGCAATGAGTGAAAAGTAACAGACACACTTGCCGTGCTGTATCAGAAAGAACCACCTCACAAACACGGAGCTGAAAGAATTTCAAGAAGAATAAGCTAAAGAGATCTACATCTAGGCATATTATTACTGAACTGTTCAAATGCAAAGCCAAAAAAAAAAAAAAAAAAAAAAAAAAAAAAAAAAAAAAAAAAAAACAGCGATCAAATAACATGGAGCAAAATTTATATCTACCTGATATTTTTTTCTTTCCTATCAACCTCTGTTTTCTCTTTAAATCATTTGTTGTTTGAGTCTAAGTGAGAAACACTATGAAATTTCACCTTCTGTGTCTGATTTCAGATATCAAGGAGATCCAGTGTGGAAGGAGAGGGAACGCAGGTGAGGGAAAGGGGAAAAGAGAGGAGACGTAAGTGTATGAACTAATTCTCCCTGATGGATGCACACACAGTGTAAAATAGCAATGAAGCAATCTGAGTAGCCACCATGTACACCAGCACTGTTGCAAATGCAAGATTGCACCCTAGTCATAACTGAATGACATACCATTTTGTATGTATACAACATTTTTGTCACTCATCTGTTAATAGATGCTTCCATTTCTTTGCTATAATGAAAATACCACCATAAATATAAAAGTGAAGTTAATTTTTTCCCTTGGTTATACATCTATTCTTTTGATGACTGTGTAAGTTAACTTTAAATTTAATCTTCAGATTGTATCTATATAATTTTCCACACATTTTACTACAGAATTTAATTCCTCCTTTTTGACTACATCTGCATATATAGACCATCTCTTGTCTTTTTTATACACCCATCCAAACAGCAGTGACACAGTGCAATTCTCACTTACCTGTAGAATCGAAGAGTTGACTTCATAGAAACCAGACGCTGGTCTGAATGGCCTAGAAGTGTGTAGGTTAGATGATGTTGGTTAAGTGCTATGACAGTTTCCTTTAACTGTGTCCTGAGTATTGTAGTATACAATATAAAATTTCTCATTTGAGAATCAGTTCTTTAATGACTTGCTTCTAGGAGCAGACTTGGTCATTATGGACAGAATGACTACACTTACATAACACACAGTTATTACAGGGAGACTAAAATATATAGTCTAAGAATATTGGGCAATAGCAAAAATGACAGAAGCAAGATCTATATTGTCAAGGGAAATATCAACAGAATTTTTATATATGAAATGATGACTATAGTTACGAAAATGTATTATGTTCTCAAAAATACTAAGGGTGGATATTCAGTGCTCTCACAAAAATGATAGCCATATAATATATAATAACATAGTCAATACATTTGTTAATTACCTAGGGCAAGCCAGGACACAAACTATAACAAGGTACATTACTCTGCTGACCTATCTCAGCAGCCCAGTATAATTTTGTTATCACTGAAATGCACATGGTTTTGAAATACTGTATGATTATGGAAACAGATCAGAAAAAGCAACTATTTACTTTCCTGAATCTTCACATTAAAAACACACATGAAACCACTTACTACACTGTATCTTTCAGTAAGATAAAATAATATTGACACGTCACTAATTCTTGTGTATCTTGCAATGTGCATTAACATTTTGCAAATTGTAGCATTTGCTGTAACTTCTATGTGCTGCAAGCTTTCCATAAATTCGTACCACTGCAGAAAAGAATTTATGTCTTAAGGTTGTAAGTTGCTCGGAGGTGGCATTGAACTACCCTTTAGCTGAATGGAGAAGCTAACAAGGGGAGTGATGTGGACTAATGAGCCAGCAAAATTGGAAAGTACCTTTCCACGGTGGAGCCGCTGGGCAGAACAGTGGAAGAGAACACGATAAATGACGAGCTCATTAATTTTAAAATTAAAGGCCAAGATAAGCTGTCCAGTCCCTTAGGGACATTAAGGTAAAACAATCTCATCAGAACATTTGAAATGTAAAATTGTCAGCTAATGATCCAATGATGACCAATTTCTGAATATTACAAGAGAAAGCAATTTTTTCTCACTTTATCAGACAGCCAAATTACATGTTTCAATTACTGAAAACCCCTCTTAGTGTATCTTTTCTTAATATTATTTTACTATTATGAATTGGCAGCCAAATTATAAGAAAGTGATATTGCATGTAAACATTGGAAAATGACACTTAGAAACTGCTAAAAATCGGTCTTCGCAGCCCAGTCACACCGACTCAGCGATGACTGAGGAGAACAGACTCCTGCAGAGCTTTTACGTCCTCTAATCCAATAGAGTTTAGTTGTAGAAATCTTAGGACACATTTACATCGTACAACTTCATATTAACGCAGGGTAGGTGTGTGGACTGTTGCTCTGGAGAAGAAAGTGACATTCCACTCAGAAGCTCTCAGCACCATAGGAAACGTTGGAGGATGTTCTCCCACAAGGGCGCAGTGGTCCGCACCATCAAATTGGCTAAAACCAGCGACAGTTTTGTAACATTGGGTCACAGTGGAGGCATTGCGTAGGCAACAAACAAATAACCAAGGCAGAAGGACCTCAAGGAGCTTCATGGGTCTACCTGAATATAGAGCAGTATATGCACAGGGTGAAATGCTACAAGTCAATACAGCAGTGACTAAACATGTAGGGCCAAAATAATTCTCAGAGGAACCATCAGGCTAGGAATTCTAGGAATTCCTAGGGCTATCTTGGTGGTCACTGCGGATATTCAGTATTTGTGAAGGGAGTCCACTCTTCAATATTTGAATATAGATATCCCTTCAGGAATTGTTAGTAAATATATGTCCTAAAAGAGGTTAAAAATCAATCCCTCAATGATAAACTTGAATGAAATAAAAATCACTGATTACTAGAATATTCCTCGGTTTCTTTAAAAGTTAACAAAATCCAGATAAACAGTATAAAATTCAAAGTATCTAAGAAGGAACAAGTAGTAAAATCTAATGAATACTCAAGAGAAGAGTCCATTAGCAAAAATAAATAAAACATGAAGCCAGAGATATTTAAACAGCTTTTATGAAAAGCCACCATTTAGAGAAAATCATAAATAATATGGACTGAAAAATAAAAATGTAAAATGGAACCCCAAGCAACTAGAGATAAAAAAAAAAAAATCTTATCTACAAAGTAGGATTACCTGGATAGGATTAGGTGTGCTGAACCACAGAAGAATAATAAGATAACGGACACAGAACGAATTGATGGAAATTGGCTGCTCTGAAATACAGAGGGAAAAAGCACAGAAGAAAATGTCCCAGTTGTACGAACAGCATAAAGTATGCTAACAAAACTGTACCTGGAATCCAGAAGACAGGAAGAAGTACTGTAGGGAAGATACATATACACACACACACACACACACACACACACACACACTGGAAAAAAGTGATGGAAAAAAGTGTAGATTTGATGACACATTTAAAGCCACAGATTCAATGTTGCAATAATAACAAAGACAAAGAAATCCACCCACGCACCATGTTCACACGCATTCTCGGTATTTAGTAGCTTTCTGTGACACAGCTTGCCTCTTTTTGCTTCCTTTTCCTCGTCTGTAGATGAACTAAAAACAATGAACAATGTCTATGTGCCTCAAAATATTTGATGGAAAACCACAGAATATTTAAAAGAAAAATAGGTAAATCTGGAATTATTTTTGTAAACTTTAATATTATTCATTAGGAAATGTATCTATTACTGCAGAAACAAATATATGATGTCATCAAATAAACTTGGAAGCTTACCAATGCTATTTGTGTGACATAACTTGAGCTAATTGAGACACATTTTTAAATGTGCTAAAAATCAAGCAGAGTATATTTTCTGACTACAACAATGTTAAATAATTGGATATCAAAACACAGGAAAAGGTCTAGAAAGGAGTTCAATAATTTGAAATCAAATACCCCTTGACTAACCAACCTATGCCCAACACAGTTCACTGTATGACAAACTATAAAGCATTTTGAGTTGAGAAGGTAAAGGAAACTCAACAAGCACAAGTTTGTGAGGTGAAACTAAGACAACAATCTGAGGAAAACTTTGGCTTTTTAAAGTCTGCATAGGCAGACAGAGCTGGGGAGACAGCTAGCCCATCTAAGCACCTCCCTGGCAAGCACAAGGTCCTGAATTCGATTCTTAGTGCTGCCTGTGGTGCCTGCCCCTCACATGCCTATAATCCACGCACTGGAGAGGCTGAAACAGGAAGGTCACTATGAGTCAAGCCAGAAAATGAGATCCTGAACCAGATAAATAAATGAATAAAAGATTTTTTAAAATTCTGCATAACAAGATGTAAAATTGTGGGGCTTAGCCCACTTCTGAAAATGAGAGACATTCTATCCTACTCCACAAGGAATGGTCATCATTATTACGTCAACTAATAACTGCTATTGCAGAGGTTTCAGGGACTAGAAACCTTCTCTATAGTTCACGGGTATGCGCTCTAGCATAGTAGTTATGGAACTCAGCATGGAGATTCCTGAAAAATAAAGTAGAAACTCAATATTTCTATTGATGGAAGAGCGTGGCTGGGCATTTTCTCAAAAGTTGAGACATTTAAGGAGAGTCACTTAGAGAAAAAACATTCTCTCAGGCTTTCACAGAAAGCAAACTGGTCAAACAATGGCCAAGACTTGTCCCAAAGGCTGACACTGACAACAGTTCTACAAAGCACTTTTATGATTCCAAAGTTAATCTGAGGGGATTTGAACTTGGAAGATACAAAAGATGAATATTTTGTTATATATGTCTTGCTTTATCTTGTCCTTGATCACCCAGTAGAAAAGCTTAACCATGAGGCATAAAACTCAGAGCTAGATTAGTATGATCAGCTGTAAGAAGCTTAAATCAACAGCCTCCAACATTGCCAGTTTCACCGGTAACCCAATGCAGTTATGAAACATTGGACTATGTATACAACTACTTCCTCTCAGTTCAAGGAAAAGACTTTTTTTTTCCTTTTTTTTTCTTTCCTTACCAATATCAGTTAGAAAATTTATCATGTCTACGCCCTGTGCTCTGTATAACTACCATGAAGACCACAATACGCAATGTGTCAATTATTGTGATGTACTGCTAATGTGTTTTGAAATTATCATATTGTTATGTCTTATAAAAAGTAATAAAAAAGAGAAAAGAAAAAAAAAACAGTTGAGGCATCTTATTCCAGTTATTCATGCACATCTGTGTTTATAATGGAAAAGTCCATAATAGCTGTACCTCACAAGTGGCTTATATGGTACCAGCAGATAAACAGGTAAATAAAATGAGGCACTCCGCACACAGTGGGTACTACTCTCCCATAAAGATAAACCAGCCACTTGCAGTAAATGGATGTGCTGTGAGAGTTCATAAGTGAAAAAAGTCAGATGCAGAAGTTGACATACATGGGAACGTTCTCTCATGTGGGAGTCATAAAATATAAACAGAACTTAATAAAATACAAATGATAGGAAGAAGGGAAACAAAACTTTGGTGAAATGAAAGAGAAGTAAGAGATTGAGGAAGGCAGAAAGCTAAGGGAAAGAGGACTTAAAGATCACTGGGATGTCCTCCATGCATGTCCTAAGCCATGTGGGGCATATGTGACCAGTGTATACTGCAAACATGAACAAAAGGAAAGGGAAAAAAAGTAGCTAACAGAGGGAAGGAAGAAACTTCGCTCAAAGTGAATATGAAAATAAGAGTAAATATAGAAACAATTTTAAAATAATGTAAGAACGAAACATTTTTCTAAAATCAAAACATAGTATTCCTTAATGTTAATAAAATAAATAAATATGCAAAGTGAGCAATATACAAGTGGCACATGTCACATTATAGCACAAACATAAACTATTAGGAATAACTACATCGATAAATTCAAAAATTAGTATTTACTGTGAGAATACGATGTATGAGATTTAGAATAAAAATCTAGGAAATCTTTGAAGATAAAAGGCATATTTGATATTTTTAAAATTGTGAAGACTGATATGTAGCTATGTTGTCTGTTGAAAGTCATAAATGTGCACACTTAAAATGTGTACACAACATTATTGGGAAATTTTCACTCATGAGAGAATAAAGATGGATAGAACTTGGTGGGAAACAGGCCAATAATGAAAGAACAGGTTAGCGTTATTCAAAGCAGTGGCACTGGTTGGCGGGGGGGCTCCTAGTACTAGGTAAAATAAGTAATCATAAGGATCGCATGGTTTGTTTTATCTGAGAAACTCAGCATCTTCCAACTTGGTCTATATGGGGATGGATGAAACATACAGTGGAATTACATCTACTACCTCCCAAAAGGATGGAGACTGAAAATACAGGGGAGGAGGAGAGAGGGAAAGGTAATGGGGTTGGAAAAACAGCTGAGAGAAAGAAATGACAAAAAGACAGGCTCTGAAAAAGGAAAGAGATCAAGAGTTGAAAAGAGCATGGAGGGAGGAGATGGAGAAGGGGGGAAAACATAACCAAGGTGTGTCCTGTGTGTGTGTAGCTCTCCACAATAACTGTAACTTTATTGTGCTGCCAACAGGTACCAGGAAAGAAGAAGTGTGCCAAGACTTGATATCGCAAGTACGGTGAGCACAGGGGACCTTCGCCCTCATTTCTTACCTCATTATTTACTAGGGAATAAACTATACTTCCCTGGTTATTTATTTGATAGAAGACACAGCACAAAGGATGATGTTTTAATAAATGTCCAAGCTAAACCCTGTCTATGAATAGATCAATAACTAACTGAGAAAAATTTTGTAATTGTGTACAAAATGTTATTAAGCTACTGTAATGAATACATTTAAAGTAACCCCTTCTTTGCCCCAGGTAAGATCTACATAAGTTATGTAAATATAAAGGGTTTAGGATCATTTAAAATAAAGCATAAAGCTAACATGAAGAGAGAAGTTGGAAGAAAATAGTTTTGTCTCCTAAAGTAGGAAAATGTTCTGCAGAAGGTATGAATGGTTGAATGGTTTTGAAACAAGTACCATACTGTTAGATGAAGATATCGGGCTAGCCTTGGCCCAAGTCTTTAAGTACTCTCTACAAAGCTTAAAAGACAACAGAATATTGTTTTTTTTTTTTTCCTTAACTAAATCACGTTAAACATGGAATACTTGAAAGTTTGAAATTATGTAATTTTTTGGTGATTAAACATCTTGACTCATTTAATTTTAACTTTTTCCCTATATTTATATAGCACTTAGCATAGAATGCCAGAATTAAACTTGGTCAACAGATTGACTTAAAGTTGGTCACATGTTTGCCCTGGTAGTGTGTGTGTGTGTGTGTGTGTGTGTGTGTGTGTGTGTGTGTGTGTATGTGTGTGTGTGTTTGTTTAGACACTTTCTATTGGAAATGAAGTTGGTATAGTGTGATACATGATGCTCCTTTCTTGACTACGGCTGTGCAAGGTGAAGACTGGAAGGAGCCTGGGGAATGAATGCACTTGTAGGTCTCCCTCTTAAGAAAGGAAGGGGTAATGAGGCAACCTGGAGTGAATGATCGAGTGTGCGAAAAGAGACAGAATGAACAAAGGTGATTGGGCGGTCTATGGACATCACTTCCTCAAAAGATGCTATTACAGTTTGCACCAGATTTACTTCATTTTAAAATCCAGACAGGCAGGATCAGCAAGCAGCCAGTTGGCCTGAGTAGGTGAGACTGATGGCCAGAGTTAGAAGCAGTTGTCACGGTCCCTTCCTTCCTTCTTCTTCCCACCCCCTTCATCCCCATGTCCTAAAGCAAACATATTACAGTGTTTTTAAGTGCATTCCTCCTATTTGTCTTTCAATGAAGGAAAGAAAATCAAAAGCACCACTTAAGATTCTGTGTACGTAGCCTTCATCTATACTTTCCTCATTCTTTGCCTACAGGTACTTATATCCCTGTCATTTTTTTCATGGACAAATTTGGATTTGGATATTTAGGTCATTGCCATCATTTTACAACTCTAAATAATGCTGGAGTGAGAGTCTTGGTTACATGCATTTTCATAATATGAGGAGTATAAATTCTTGGAAAGTGGGATAAGGATTTATGTTGAATTCTGCCAAATTCCCATCCATAGTAGGATCATATTTTACTCCCAACAGCATCATAAATGTTTGGTTTTCTTTTCCCATTTCATGCGCCCCAACATCCTTTCAATTTGTTGTGTTTAACATTTTTGCCAATCTAAATGATAACTTGATCCCTAAGGCTCTAGTCATTTTGCATCCATTTTGTTAATGAATCTACAGTTTGATGTATTTTCATATGTGTGGGATTCATGCTAAGTCGTTTATTTTGAATCATCTTTTCTTCATTTTCCTCTGATGATTTTCATATTTTGCTTTCAAATAAATAACTTTATATTTGGGATATGTGATGCTTTTATGTTGCAAATATTTCCTCCAAATTTGTCTTTTCATTTATACATATCATAAATATATACAAATAACAATTATATTATTTATGGTCAAAATTATCAGTATTTTCTTTTAGTACACAGTGAGTTTAAGGTAGAGAATTGTTCAATAAATGTTGGCCATAAATGGACCAATACTTTCTTCATTCTAAATTGTACTTCATTTTTCTTTTATCAGATACCTTAATGTTTGAAACTTGTATAAAGTATAAATAAAAAATATGTAGTTTATAAACTCACTACTGTTCGGACTGTTAAGCATTATTCAGAGTATTTTCTTTTATTATTTTTAAAGAATACAAGATAAAAAAAAAAAAAAAACAAAACGGGCGTGGTGGCTCACCCCTGTAATCCCAGCACTCTGGAGGCTGAAGCAGGAGGATTGGTGCAAGTTCAAGACCAGCCTGGGCTACAAAAGTGAGCTCAAGGCCAGCCTGAATTGCATAGTAAGACCCTGTCTCAAAAAGACCAAAAAAAAAAATAAATAAAATAAAAAAAAAATACAAGATAAGGGCAAAAATTTTAAAAAAATCAGAAATGGTACAGAATTTCACTGAATGAAATAGTATGAATTTGATAGTATTTGTTGTAATGCACAGCGTTGTCTTCAAATTAGTTGTTCAAATTACCAGTCATATGCATGTAAAATTGAAAAAAATAAGTTATAAGAAATTAAGAAGAGAAAAAGCACGATGTTACAATATTTTTATCTTAAGCTATATACATTGTGATGCAGTTTGTTGAACCTTCTATGATACGCATTCAGCCCTTTTTCTTGTCTGCCAAGGACATGCTGTGTTAAGTACACATGATTATAATATGCTAAAATATCTAGAAAAGAGAGTAAACACTCAGATTATTTCAGACTTTCTGAAACATTATTATTATAAATTTCTCCCATTAAATTTATTCTCGTGTTTTCAAGCTCCAGGAAAATGTGTTTGAATATTCAGAGGTAATGTTAAATTAAAAAGCAGTAAAATAAACACTAACACTTCGATATTATACTCAAAAGTAGGGCATAGTTTTCTTTTTGTTCAACTCTATTTTTAAAGGATTTTAGAGCAGGGGAGATAGCGCAATAGAATAAGCCCTCTCCTGTCAAGTGCAGGGTCCTGAGTTCAGTCCTCAGTACCACACAGAAAAGCAAGACTTAGTAATGTTTCAGATTTTTTTTTTCAGCTTTACAGAATTCTTATTAAGTGCAAGTTGACATGCAGCACCTTCTTTAAGGGGTTATACTTGCCATTAGATATTGTCCCTTCCAGGCAAGGCTGCACATCCCTGTAATCCTGGCTACACAGAAATCTGACTCAGGAGGATCACAAGCTCAAGCCATGACTGGGCACTTTAATAAGATCCTATTTTTTCCAAATGAGAAAAACATTAAGAAGGTGAAAAATGTATCTCAGGACAAAGGTCCTGAGCTCAGCCTTCAATATGGAAAACCAAAAATTGTAGTAATTATTATTCATTTGTATTAAGTACTCTAGATTGTACATGTCAATTCATAGTACAATGAGAAGTTGAAATATATTATTTTTATTATTTGTGCAAATAATCACTGTAGAACTTCATAATGGTGCCATAAAATTATGACAAAAACTGGAGAGTCTACATTTGCTGCATCATGACTATTTAGATGAGCCATTTTGGCATGGCCTAGCCAGACCTTCATTCTGGGCCCCATAAAAGATTAAATTCTGTCTTGGTTACTCTTCTATTATTGCTGGGACAAATACCCAACACCGAAAATGAATGAAGGAAAGGTTTATTTAGTTCACTGTACCAGATTCTGTCTGAATTACACTTCTATCATTGCTGGGACAAATACTCAACACCCAAAATGAAGGAAGGAGAGGTTTGTTTAGCTTACAGTTGCTGGAACTTTCAGTCCATATTTGGCTGGCTCCAAGGCAGAAAGGCACATGGCAGAGAGCAGTAGTTCATGGAGGCTGAACAGCAACAATAGCGACAGAGGCAACAGAACAACCAGGGGAGCAGAGAGCAACAGCTGTAGTCTGTCTCTCTGTCTCTCTAAATTTCATCAGGCTCTCTGCCTCAGCCTATCTGCCTCAGGCCACACCTCTAATTCCCAGCAGCACTCAGACTAATAATCTCATCATTGCCAAAACGGATAATACCGGTGACTCATGAGTCAGGTCTCAATCTATAGAAGTCCCCGTCCCATGACTGCATGAGGCTTTGGAGGACAACTAAACATAAACCATAACAAAATTAAATTTCAACTAGGACAGTTCTTTCAACTGAACTGCACTTGCTTTTTTTCTGATTATTCCAGTTTGGGGCAGAATTCATTTTCCTGCATTTTTCCTACCTGAGATCCCGTTGCACTTTAACTTGAGAACTTTTGCTTCCTTCACTACCTATGGGGTGGACTCTTGCCTTCGCACGTGACAGTTCTCCCTGTAAGAGGCCCCCACATGTGAAATCGTGCTGGAGAACTGATTTCTTTTGCCTCTTTTCTCCAGACTGTGATATGGAGACTTGGTATGTTTAGCTCATGCCTATGGTAACATCATCCCATCTAAGGCCAATTGCTTTGACATCTTAATTAAGTCCATGGAAATCCCCTTCAGTAACACATAGAGCAGTGTTTAATGCAATACCTGAAAATACCGGAGTCAGAGAACTTGGGGACTGTAAAAACCTGAAGCATTTTGGCCACCAAAATTTATTTCCACCTAGAATTTCATATCATAGTATTTGGAATGGACATCAATGTGGATGCAATTAAAGTTAAAATATTGCATGTTGTGAAATACTACTTCCGAAATGTGCCTGTGACTATGAAATACACTGATAGTATTAGATCTTAGTGGGGATTCTGCTTTTATTCCATAGTTACTACTGTTCTCCATTTGTTTTCTCATAATCTCTTAAGCCTCCTCTTTCAGGTGGGTTTGAAATTTGGTGAGATTCCTGATTCCTTCCATCAGTCTCAGACCTAGAAACCTTAGAGTCATACCTGCAAAAGTTCAAATCAGTATAAAATTTATGATTTCATTTCCAATGCAACTAATTATCACTAACATGAATAACAAAGTAAGCTTATACATTTGAACTCTTTAAAATTCCACCTGTATGACCTAAGGGGTAGCTCAGCAGCATAACTGCCTGCCTTGCAAATGAAAGTTCCCAAGTTTGGTACTGAAAAAAAGAGAAAAAAAGAAAGAGACCAAAATTCCACAGTTATAATTTCAAGGTGTATCATATATTAACTCATGAAACTGCCAAAAATTTGCATATGCTTAATAAGTGTTATGGTTTGTGTCTAGTTATCCCCCTAAAACCGCATGCAGTCACTGGGACAGGATTCTAAGGTTTGTCATTAGTTCATGATCCAGTGCTAGGATTATGGATGCGAGTGCTACACCTGCCCTTCCTGATACAAACTAGGGAAGGAAAGGAGGCTTGATAGCTGCCTTAGCCATCGCTCCTCCCTTCGGTCCTTGCTGATCTCTGTCTCCATGAGCTGCTGCCTTCTTCCAGCTGAGTATGGACCAAAACCTCCACTAACTGTGAGGTTTCCTTCCTTTGTTCCTTCACTAGGGTGTCAGGTATTTTGTCCAAGGACGAGAGAAAAGTAGCTAAGATAATATGGCAAGTAGATCTGCCCACAGAATTGACCAATTTCCAATAATAGAGTGCAAGTACCGACTTAAGTTGAAGCCTTTACAATTAAGTCTATTTCACTTTCCCATATGTTATTGCTCTTGGATATAATTATCTAATTGATCAAAACAATGCTTTGTGGCCAGTCTGAATAGAGGAGTAGTCATGTTGGAGCTACTCAGAGAAAATAAAGGAAAAACGTATTAGGGTCACAGCAGAGGCCACCTCTAGCTCTTGGTGCCCTGTGACTAACCAGCGTGGGGACACAGATGAGTGGGATTTAAACTGTCAGGGCACGCACTCCTAGGAGAGGAGACTGAAGTGGATGGAGCATCCTTGGGCTGCCTCCAGGTGGCGGCAGAAGCAGTGTGCCAGTAACACTAGGGACCAGAGTGCAGGACGGAGAAGGCGACAGGGAAGCAGTGAATTGCACCTCACAACCCTTCTTATCCAAGAAGGACCTTGGTTCTCCCCAGCAAGGGCAGAAGAAGAAAGACAACAGACAGCCCTTCTCACCACTCAACTAGGACGTCTGTGCATGTGACAAGACAAGTCTTTTCTGACCAGGAGGACCCAACTATAGACACTGGAGCAGCCTCAGGCTGCCTCTGTCTGAGGGCACAACCGCAACAGGAGGAGACAAGCAAGGCTCTGTTGCCTTTGCTTTGCTTTTTAGGTTATTTAGGTCTTTACCTTCATTCTGGAGCACCAAACTATTCATCTTCTTTCTCTCGTTCCTCAACTATCTCTCTTGCTTACAATAAAAGAACGTTCTCTCCGGTCTTTCTGGTGCACTTTGACAACCCTTGGCTTGGTCCTTCAGCCTTTCTCTTTTGTCCTCTTCCCAGTTTCCCAAAGCTTAAGTTATCACCCTTTGTCCTCCAGCCTTCATTTAGCTTTCTGTTTTGTCATGATTCATCTTAAATTTCCCCACTGTGGGGTAAAATAACTCTACTAACAGAAAGCTCTTTCTGCGCAAGAATAATGTAGGATTTTGTTATCTAACTGTAGAACTTGCCCCTGTAGTTAAAGGAATAAAATTAACATTTACCACAGATCTTCACATCCTAGGCTGTGTTTGATGCCACTGCTATTGCTAAGCATGCTTCTATAGCCAGGATGTCACGCCTGTTGTGATCAGCAACTTTTCCTTTATGACAGCACTGGGAATGTTGGGGATCATACTCACACATAGTGTAGTACCAAAGGACTGCATGCACAGCCAGATAGATGGCAACATCTCATCCTTAATAAGGTGTGCAGGTAGCATCTTGGGGCAGACACGGAGCCCGAGAACCACCTATACCTGGAAGGCATCTCTGAGGAATGGACATCACCTAGGGAATCCTAGATATTAGTGATGAAACTATCCCCACAAAAAAATTCTCAAGCAGCAACACAGAAAACAAACAAAACTAAAAATAGAGAAAATCACAGGATATAGAAATAAAATGCAACCCCAGTTCTCATCCCCCAAAGGACAAACTGGTCAAAAGGGAAGGCAAACCAGTAATGGAGGAAGGAGGAGGAAGGAAGAGGAAAAAAGGTAGGTGGATGGATAGAAGGATAGAGAGACAATAGGTAGATAGGTACACAGATAGGCAGATAGATAGATAGATGATTGATAGATAGATGGATAGATAGATAGATAGATAGATAGATAGATAGATAGATAGATAGATAAAATGGCTTTTGGATGAATGGCAAACATATAGTAATAATACCAACAAAAATAAGATGGAATTACTTCAGAGAAAGTAAAAAATTGGGCTTTATCCTAGTTCACATTGGTTTGAGGTTTTGTTCTCTTTGTGAGTTGGCTGAGTATCCTCTTGAACTCTTTATGAAAATATACACAAGAGAAAAACATTTTACTAAGGTGTGCTGAAAAATGGATAGCTGAAGCCAAGGTGCCCAGAAGCAAGTGTTCTCAGATTTTAGTTAGTAATCATAATATTGACAGACATAAAATACCATATCTTGGCAAAACAGAGGTTTAATGAGTTGTTTGCTTGAAAAAAAAATGTCTCAAGTCTAAACTAACATATCTGCAAGTTTTATTTATTCTCAATGTAATATTAAAAATGTACCATTTTTGTCAATTGCTAGTAGTACAGTATGTGCTTTTATGCTTAATGTATCATTAACTTGCGGCTTTTTTTTTTCTTTTACAGCTTAAAAATGAAAGAAAAATCTAATGATTCACTTTTAATGCCAAACAAAATGCTAAATGTTCTGTGTGACACATTTATAGTTTATAAAGGGCTGTATGCTTCTAATAAAAAGTTTAACAAAAACACGGAATAAAGTTGAAAATGTCAAAGTACTTACATTTTACCATGAAATCATTAGTTTTATCATTTAAAAGACCACATCCTTTATATTTCTCTACTGGCAAACAAATGTTTTGACAAGCTGGAAATCCTTGTAGAAAATATTTCATGTTTTAGAAAAAGAAGGATTCAGGAGTACAGAGTAGAGGTTTTTTGTCAAAATAGTTTTGGCATGTATTCACCCAAAGTTTGTCAGTAGAACTCACTGCTGTATTTGCTTTGCCAAAAAAGCAAAGCAAAAACCTACTAATTTGATATTATTTATGACTACTAAAATGCTAAAATGCTGTTCAAGTAGATTTGAAATCCCTATATCTGTGAATAGCCAAGATTTGGAAGAGAATGAAAATTATGCTTTATCTTTCTAGAAGAATTCCAAGAATATGATGAAATTATTATTTTAACCTGAATACTTATTTGGAAAATTGAATATACAAAGTGAAATATTATTTCAAACAATTTAGTCATTGAATACAACATGCTTAACTATTTCAATTGATATAACCAAGCCCTATGGTTTCTAAATTTATATGAAAAAATACATGTTTATTGCTTCAATTTCCTATTGTTGGTGTTGTATATTTATGATCCCTAAAAAGCAATCTTTTGAAAAATGTAATAGTTGTAAACTGAACTTGATCTTCAAACCACGCTCCCAGTTCAGACAGCATGACCTACCACAGGGTATCATTAAGAGAATGTAGCATTTGGGCAATACTCTGACATTTTTCTGTGTGGTAATCTCTACATTGTGAATTTCAACTCCCGAAGACAGAGAGCAACACACGGGTGAGTTTAGAAGCATAAAGTGGTTTTATCCTCTGTTTCAGAGAGCTTCATCACGTGGATGAAGTACGAAGTGTAACTCTGGAATGAGCCTCATTGAGTCTCTAACTCACAGCTTTCGGGCCACTATGCCAATACTGGTTTGACCAGGCAAGGACTCACAGCCTGCCATGGGTGGCCCAGTTGGCACACAGAGACACTTTATTCAAGAAGAACAAAGACGAGTTGAAGAAAAACATGGCAGTTGTGTGAAAATAAGAACAAGAGATTTAAAAAAAAAAGTTAGTTGAGATGAAGATTCCACCCAGGAAAGTGGTCTTCTCAAAAATTGACCAGTATTTCAAGTTTGAGGAAAGCCACCTTCCAAGAAACAACACACAAAGAGCAAAATCTTAGAAGCCCAGAAGAAAGTCTCAGAAGCCCAGGCAAAGCTCCATAGCAGGAGTTTTTTGCCCACATATGAGAAGGACAACATGGGATCCACAAGTGAAGAACCACAGGGTTGACATTTAAACGGAGCCTTATGGACTGATTTGATTATTCTTTATTTTATTTTATTTTATTTTATTTTATTTTATTTTATTGTTTTCGTTTGCCTCAATAATTTGACCCACTTCAGTGTGATCGTGATTATACCTGCTGTGGGGTTCCAACTTAATGTGACTGGAGTAGGAAGATGTCATCATAACCTCTATGTTATAACAATACACATTGTTGTAAATGGAGGAAATAATAAATTTGACTATAAATGTATAAATCTAATAACTTGCAAGAGTGAAATTTTTACCTTACCTATCCAAGTATTGGAACAGTCAATACAAAGAAGTCTGAAATTATACTGGTAATGAAATAAATGATAGATTTATTTGTTATTTATGTCCAGAAATTATTGTGCTGCTTCACGAGAACATGATCTTTTCTGTTTTCACTTTTCTAGTGTTCATTTCATAAACAGTGTGTGGTAGGCCGTGGAGATAGTTCTGTGGCACAAATGCCTGCCTGACAAATGCAGGAGTTCGAACCCCGGTCCCACCAAAAAGTAAATAAATAAATAAAAGTAATAAATAAATAAATAAATAAATAAAATAGATAGGGTGTGGTTGAAAATGGAGGCTCAATAAATATTGTTGTATTATATAAAAGGCATTTTAGTCAAGTTCTAAAACTTGCCAAATTCATTCAAAGGCACAAGATAAACATTTCCATTCCAAAAAATACATAGAGCAGGATACCAATTGTTGAGACCAAAGGAAATCCAACCTCCATAAGGTGGACATTAAGTCCTACAGTTCCACGTGGAACATCTGAAGCAATCTGGGGCAAATTGTGAGTTCCATGTGGCTCCACTCCTCTGGCACTCTTGGCATAGCTCCTATGGCTTCTCTTAGGCCAGCTTGCCCCTCCTTGCTGTTTCTCTTGGATGACCCACACTCCAGTTTTTTTCAAATTTCTGGGGTTTCCACTGCATCTATTAAGCTGCTCACTCTGCTTCACACACTGCCTCCTCAGAAGAACACTCCCTGGTGTCCCAGGCCATCTGAAGTTGAGGTGGAATCCTTAACCTCAGAACTCTTACATTCTGTCTCTGCCTAAAACCAGTGCCAGGTAGATCATGCCAAGGTTTGTTGCCATCTGGAGACACAGCCGGGCTTTCTTTACTTTTGGATATAGGGGACAAGTGTCTGAATCTCTGAGCATTCTGCGAGAGGTTCTGGTCTGAGTAACGACTGCTAAATTAATAGGACCTGCATTCAACATGGCTGAATATTCCAAAACAATAGTTTATCCTCCCAATGACCACTTTCTCCTCCTTCCCTACTCCAACCTAGATACAACTTCCTTCTACGTTTCCCCCACACTCAACGAAGTCTCCAATCAGCTCCTTGTGTGTCACTGAACATGCCCTTTACCCTCTGCCCCTAGCAAAAGTCCAGAAAGTCTCATCCCCCCACCTCAGGTCAGACAATCTTCCTATCTCCATACCCTCAATTCTCTCAGTGTCTTCAAAGATAATGAAGGCTCCCTCTGTTTTATTTCTGCCTCTCTGCCACACTGTTGCCACCATAATGACCAATAAAGCCCAATATCCTGAACCTGATTCCAGGGAACAAATTCTGTATGCTGGTGCTGTTCTGGAAGCTGGTGTGCCCATCCCTGCCATTCTAGAACATGATGCTCTGCAGCTTGCTCCTCAAGGCAGAGTTCCTTACCCTTGCATTTTTCTACTGTAGTTTGTACTCAGGCCAGAACCTATTACAGAATGCTTAGAGATCCAGGCCTTATACCCCAACATTCAAGAGCAAAGAAGGCCTGGCTACTGCTCTACCTCTCAGCAGAGACCTACCACATCATGTGATGCCCTGCGGCCATTCTCTAGTGTCTTCCTGGCAATGGACATCCTCTCAGCTCTACCTTTGCATTCTACAGCTTTACTGTATCTTCCTCTCTGACCAAATTGACCGCATTCTACATCATCCCACCGGGCTCGTTGCTCTTGATTCTCAGCATAAATCTGACCAAAGTGCTGCAACAATAGCGATGCCACTGCTTTAATGTTTGATGGACTTGAAATCATCTTTTTCTGATTAATCAATACACCATGCTTAATCACAGTCTCAGACAAAGTCTCTGGACACACTTTCTGCCAACTCATAACACAAATTCTCTGGTATCAAACAACCAATGCACTGTTTTTTTTTTGTTGTTGTTGTTGTTGTTGTTGTTGTTTTGTTTTGTTTTGTTTGCTTTTTTCAAGCAGAAGTCTCCCTAGCCTGGTCATTACAGGCAAGATTTCTATCAGCTTTCTGGTCCTTTGAGCTGTGACCAGTATCGCCCATACAGAGCAGTTGAAGTTGGCCCAGCAGTCCTCTTGTGCGTGTCTCTCCAAACCTTTCCTATCTCTTCCTGTAAGTTATTCCCATAACCTCATAATCCACATAGTCAGGTTTAGCCACAGCAATGACCCCAATCTCAATACAAAATTCTGTTTTAATACTTTTCTCTCATTGCTGGGACAAAATATCCAACGTCCAAAATGAATGAAGGAAAAGTGTATTTAGCTCACACTTAGTGGATTTTTCAGTCTGCACTCTGCTGGCTCCAAGGAAGAGTGACACATGGCAGAGAGCAACTGCAGCTCCAAGCATGTCCTTCTCCCTTCCTTACACTGTAATGCAAATTACATGCACCAGCGTGGGTGCAGCATTCACTCCCATAATAATCAATCACAAACTCCCGAAGCTGCCCCATGACTGTAGAGGTTTTGGGGGGAACAACTAGACACAAACATAACACCTAGTACACATAACTCTCCAGTTTAGTTCCTCCTAGTACTTCTTGGATGATTTTAGGAATGTTACTTAACAATTTCCTGGCCCTTATATGCAAAGTAAGACATATAATCATTCACAAAGCATTAGAAAATAGAATTAATGTAGAATGTTATAAAATACATGTACAGCTTATGCTTTTAGGAATTTTTACCATGTTGTGAAAATGGTACAGAATTTTTCATTCCTTAATTAAGATATGAATTGTTGGTATTACATCATTCAATGCATTCTGATCCACAAAATAAAGTTAAAATGACATGCATATAAAGCAAAGAGTGCAACATTTTGTAATGAATAGATACAGAACATATGGATGTTCTATTTCTGTTATATTATTGATTTTTTTTTTTTTTTGTAAATTGGAACGTATTTCTGATTTTTTTTTTTTTTTGTATTTTAGGGAAGGGTCTGCAGGTGTTCAGGGTCTCACTACTAGACCGGACTCATAGCAATTTGCCTCTTTCCAGCCTCCCAAGAGCTGGATTACAGTCGTGCACCCCCATGCCCAGTTTCAATTGCCATCTCAGAGCACCCTGGGGGCAGGGCTGTCACAGCACAATGAAGGATTGAACCCCTAGCCCCTGAACTTGCTTGCAGGTATTTGAATCTTGTTCATTAATTTATTACTGACATTTAGGTGGATTCCAACTTATTTTAATACTTTATATGCAACTGCTTTGAAATGTGGACCATGTTTATTTCTATATATTCTAGAATAACCTGAGTCATAAATCTAGGAGAGAAATTCTCAGTTACACTAAGTCTCATAATCTCAGAATCATTTAATTTCATCAAATATACAACAATTTTTTCATATTTTTCTGTCCTTATCATATGCTATTATTTTCTGTTTTAATCAACTATCTATATAACATATACACTGTACGTAATATGTAGGTTATGTATCAAATTGACTATGCATGCAACATATTATCTATATAATGTGCAGAACGTATTTTAGCTTTATTTTACACATCGTCTACGGATAGTGATCTTCATCTTTAACTTAATTCCTGACTTTTTTTGTTTCCTCTTTTGTTCTTTGTATTTTGCTTCTGCTTTTCTAGTGTATTTATTCATTTTGTTTTATTTTCTTCAAAAGGATGACTTTGTTTCATTGTGAATAATGCAGGAATTCTATATTTCTTTTTTTCTAATGCTACCGTAACACTCTTTGTAGCATCACATATATATCTTTGGTTCAAAATTTAACATTTTCTTAGCCTTTTGAACATGTTTATTTTGTGCTATATAACAGAAGTTGCAAAACTGTGACCTATGAATCAAACTTTGCCTCATTCCTAGTTTTTTTTTTTTTTTTTTTTTTTTTTTTTTTTTTTTTTTTTTTTTTTTTTTTTTTTTGTCTTTTTGAGACAGGGTCTTTTTATGCAGTTCAGGCTGATCTTGAGCTCACTTTTGTAGCCCAAGTTGGTCTCGAACTTGCACCAATCTGCCTGCCTCAGCCTCCCGAGTGCTGGGATTACAGGCATGCGCCACCACACCCGGCTGTCATTCCTAGTTTTGTACATATATTTTTAGTTACACATATCTATGCCTACTTGCATGTGTAGTACTTATGTCTAGCTTTGCACTACAGTGGCAGAAAAAGTAACTGTGACAGACCCTCTGGCCTGCAAAGCCCAAATCACTCACAGTTTTTCCCTTTAAAATGACTCTCATTCCTCAGCCTATATGTGAATAGATTTTACTCTCTGAATTTATCGAGGACTCATTTTGGTATTATTTATTTTGGCAACTTTTCACTCATGGTGGTTTGTTTTATTACTGATTTAGTGATATATATTTCAAATTTATAAGCCTTGTTAGAAATCTAAAGAAATCTGGGAAGAGAAATCTCCCTTTTATTTATGTTTTATGTCTTCTTAATATCCTATAGAACTGTCCACGAGTGACTCTACTAATTTGCTGGTATTAGGGCAGAAGTTTTGTTCCCTACCATTCTGTGCCTGGTTGACCCTGCTCCACTCCATACGTGGGGGCTGATTTCTCCTCGCTAAATCCTACTCTGCTGTTGTCCATGACATCCGTAGTGGAAACATCTCACGCTGTTGGTTATGACTATGATGCCTGGAGCGGTCCCAGGATATCACAGTGAGACCATAAGCTCGCGGTGCTGACGTTCTCCTGCAGTTCTTGTTGCAGTTCCCTAGAGATCTGGGCTCATTTCTTGCACTTCCAAAAGTAAATCCTTGCTGTACTTCATTGTAAACCTGTGGGTTTGTACCAGAAAACTTTTCAACACATGTTGTCTACTATGGTGCCAGCAATTAAAGTCATGGCTCAATTTTGTTTTTCATGGCCCAATTTTTGAGTCCAGATAAATGGAAATCATCCCAGATTCCCTCTCTGTAATCTCTACATAGCTAGGGATTACAGAGCAATTGCTATAGTAATTGCTATAATTCCCTGTCTTATATTTCATCCAGATATTATTTTCAGCTCTACCTTCATTGCCAGATTGCTGGTTTATTTCTATCATCAGTGCCTATCTGAAATACTGCAATAGCTTTTCAAAGGATCTCTTTCTAGTCCTTAGCATCTCTCTTCGATAAGTGCCCCTTGCTGCAGCCAGGGTGACAGTCTCCATTTTCTTGGTGTATGTTCTGCTCCTTCCCTCAGTATCTGTTTGGTTTCCCGGCTCTTTATCTTGTGTGTCTTGGCTAGATGTGGCTTGTCTCTTCAGCACAGGCTACTGTGATTTTGTCTCAGGCTTTTAGAGAACTTTCTCTGCCTCGAGAAGCCTGCAACACATCCTCTGAGCAAACACTACCACTATTTGTAGTCGGAACTGACCAACAGTTTCTGCAGAAAACTAACCCTGATAGGTGGTTTATATCTCCGTTTTTCATATGCAGCTCCTATGTCCATCATGTTTATCCAGCTTAGAAACTCACTGCAACAGAGCTGAGTTTGAGTACTTTGAAGATTACAGTTAAAATTCATAAATGTAGTAGGAGGACAGAAATGTGAGTAAGAAGGTTGGTAGCAACTGGGTTGGCGTAGGATCATGTAGACAGCGTGCCTTGCAGGAGCCAGGACTAAAGGGAACATGGTCACCAAGGAGCTCACACTTGGAAGGGGACATCAGGCAAGGACACTTTTCTGCTCTATCAGAGATACAGGAATGTGTACACCCAACCTCAGCCATAGTCAGACATTTCTCTGCATGAACTTCCATGCTTTCCTCATATGTATTTAGCATTGTACAAATGTGTAATATCTAAGTGCTTCATGAACTTGGGGAATCTCTGGCCTTTTGGTCTTTCCTGGTCTTAATACAGAACACAACCTTCAGACATGTTATGGTTAACAAACTTTCTGCTTCATGTCTATGTATCATTTCTTAGAAATCATGAGATGTGTTGCTCTTATTGTAAAAAGAAAAAAGCCATTGCCATATAAATGCAGAATAAGGGCTGATGAGATTGCTCAGCAGGTTAAGCGCCTGCTGTGGCAAGCTCCGAGACCATGGTTCAACACCCCCCACCCCCGTGACACCACGTGCTGCACCAGCATGCTGAGGGGGTGACCAACATGGGCGTGGTGATACATACCTGTTATCCCAGTGCTGGTGAGACTGAAAATAGGAGGATCGCTATGAGTCAGAGCTGTGAAGGGTCTTTTCTCACCTGCACTTTTCCTATTTAAATATTTTCCTTATTTATGTAACTTCATACATTTTTTTGTATCTCAAAAATGGCAGCCCATTTTTGTTATTTA
This sequence comes from Myocastor coypus, assembly GCA_004027025.1. Lineage (NCBI taxonomy): Eukaryota > Metazoa > Chordata > Mammalia > Rodentia > Myocastoridae > Myocastor > Myocastor coypus. The sequence continues at coordinate 88,206 of PVJA010002489.1, forward strand.
CATAGGTGGAGAATAAAAGTAGTTCTAAAGCAGATATTTCTTTTAGGATCTATATTTCTTATCTTCAGATTGAATTTCAGTTAACCTATCCTAAAGACACATTTTCTATGTATGGGACAAATAACTTTCTCCAATGTTCCATATCTGTATACAGTGTTTCTTGATGATAAATGTTTCAAATAAATAGGTTAAGAAATTAGGTGACTTGGGCTATAGTTTCTGTAAATAAAGCTATTTAGTGGTGAAGTTATTTTAGCAAGTCTGGCGTAAGGTTCAAGACACAGTTCATATCCTACACTATATTTGTTGTGTTTTCAATAGCCTATTTATCTGTAGTGCTTAGAGAGAGAAGATTGTAAGATAACACGGTGCTCATGAAGACTGTAGCATTTAAAAAACCTGCGATCACTGTGGGTAAGAATTGAAGGAATACCTGCTCCCTCCATAGGACAGGAGTTGCATAAAGCCTGAGATAAATGCTGCTGGCCTTTCTTGTTAGCACAAGTTCTTTTTATAAACCTACAGCGTATTTTCTGTGTCCTTGGCTATGGCACTCTGCATTCAAAAGCAACATGCTATGGACAGGAGTGGTTTATTCAAACTGGGCAAAACATTGTACAAACATGGGATGACATTACTGGTCCAGAACCAACCTCATAGGATTGCACTAGACAAGGATCACACTTGCCTGTTGTGTAAAATCTCTGTACAAGACAGTGACCAAAGAAAGACGTTCCTTCTAAAGGACAAGCAGTCTCCATGAGAAAGAAGGTAGTATTGGGCATTAGTGAAACACAAAATCGGGTAAGAGATCAGAACCAAATCTGAGAAGGATTCCAAGGGAATGCAGGCTCGCGAAGGAGATGGGGAACCACTATAGAAACTAAAAGATATTTCTACATATTAGTTTTTTCATGCTTGCAATCAAATGCTTACCTAATAGCTAAAATGCATTACATCTGCTTTGCGTATGTGTTAATGATGGAGAAATATTCTGGAATCTCTTATAGTTATACTCTCTACAGGGATTTTAGCCAAATAACTCTTATAAATGAAAGCTATTTTTCTCACATAAGATAGCCATAAATGAAATTAGGTAGCTGTATCGTTCCTTTCACTTTCCTCATTCATTCGGTGCATCCTTCGAAGTACATAGAATAGGTAAATATTCATAAATTAAACCATAATGCCTAGCTGTTCTCTGAAATACTGTTACATAGTGACGGCCCAGTAGAAAGATAGCAAGACAAATTTACTAAAATTATTCCTATCCCTCAAATGTATTTCCTTACAGAATGCTTATTTATTACTTAAGATGTTAATTTCTAAGAACTTACTCTTCTGCACATGTACCCGAAAGTGGTAAAGGTCTTGATTCACATGAAAATAATTGTAGGCATTCAAGAAGAAAATCTGCCAATACCATGACAATTTAAGGACTCAGTTACAGGATATCAGAAAAGAAATGCCTGAAGCAGTACAATTAAATAGAGAATAATGTACACCCAGAAACCAACCAGTACAAAGTTTCATATACATTTTTTTGTAATTCACAAAAGAATTATACTCAAGTCTGTATTTGATAATAGTGGAAAATATTATGTAAAGGTTGAAGATTTGCACGCAGATGCTGTATCAAAGAATCAGCAGGCACATGCATTGTGTCAGACTAACCAATGAGAGAGCCTCCTCAGTCTGAAGTTGGAGTTATTGCTAGTGTGATAGAGTCTGCAGGCCAAAGCATACGTCTTCAGGCCCTGTCCTGGAACAGAGAATTAGAGGTCAAAATAAGTAGGCTAGAACCATTACAGCTCCATTAATTCATGCAAGGGGTTTGAATTAAAAACTTCTTACCAATTTAAGAAGTTTTACCCATGCTGTAGTATGAAAGATTTTAGATAATCATCATCTTGGATTTATATTTGAAGAATAAATATATGTTTTGCTAACAATCATGTGTAAATATATAATTTATTCTGAAACATCAATGTTAAATATAATATAATTAATAATCATTTGTCTATGCACACATGGACACACATAGGGACAAATACAAAGATAGAACATTATATGTTAATATGTTATGATTTGGCTAATGTTTTAAGATCTATATTAGAAATGAGTGGTGGCAATGGACATCTTTGTCTTTTTCTTGGTTTTAAACTGAAAGTGTTCAGGTTTTGTACACTTAGTATGGTGTTGGCTGACATGTCATAGATGGTTTTTATCAGACTGAGGTAAAGACTATCTAGTGTAATTTTCAGTAGGGATTTTGTCATCAGTGAGTGTTAGATTTTATCAAATGCAATATAATGAAAAAACATTGTTGATTTCCTATCACCTTGTTTTGAAATTCTGTATCAATTTCAATGATATTTAAAATTTTTGTTCTCTTTAAAATTAAAAAGTTAAGCCGGACGTGGTGGCTCACGCCTGTAATCCCAGCACTCGGGAGGCTGAGGCAGGAGGATTGGTGCGAGTTCGAGACCAGCCTGGGCTACAAAAGTGAGCTCAGGACCAGCCTCAACTGCATAGCGAGACCCTGTCTCAAAAAGACAAAAAAAAAAAATTAAAAAGTTATATAAAAATGAATCACAAATGAAATATTTCCTTAGATTAATATTAAATTATTTCTTATTGTCATTTATCAACTTAATTCCTGATTTATAGTCACAACTCCTTAAGTTGGCAATAAGATATTAAAACTTCATGAAATAAATTAAAATGAGCATATAGAAAAACAAATGAAATACATGTTCATGGGTCAAAAGAGTAACTCTTGTTAAATGTTGCAAATAATCAAAGAGATCTAAATATTCAACAAAACAGCAGTGATATGTCATAGAAATTGGAAAAGCTATCACAAATTGATATGGAAACTTAAGAAAACTTGAATAGTTAAAATGATTCAAGAAAAATAAAGTAGGACATATTATACTGTCTGGCTTTGAAATATAATTCAAAGAATGCACAACATTTTACTGATATATTAAAAGACACACACATCAATAGAACAGAATGGGAAGTCTAGAAGTATGTCTGTGCGTCTATGCCCCTCTGATTTCCAACAGTATTTAGAACATATACTGGATTTTTTTGTCAGGGTTGGGTCTTCCATTATTGTTAGAGAAGCTATATTTGGATAAGTCTTTAAAGGACCTTTTGACCTTTTCATATTTGATGACAGTCCAAATATGATACGTGCTTGAATGCAGCAAATCCACTTAATATAGTCCCATAGTCCATAATAGTAATGAGTTATCAGCACAACAGGCAATTGTCTAAAGTTGTTCGCAAAAAAGGGGGATATAAATAAAGGGTTATTTCATAGGGAAAAAACTACACACACACACACACACACACACACACACACACACACATGATAGGATAGGATATATATATATATATATATATATATATATATATATATATATATATGTACAGTGATGGCAGATAAGAGGACAAATGTTTCAGTGTCTGGCTAAAATTTGCTACACATTGCTCATACCTTGAGGTTTGCAGACCAGGATTAAAAGCAGTGAACAAGTAAATCTGGTGACAGAAACTTCAATTCCTACCAACTCGAAGACTGTGGTAGATGTGGCTGTTAGGTTTACACTGACACTCGGAGACAAAAAGCAGGTCAGAAAAAATTGACAAAAAATGAAATTTTGACCTGGAAGGAGCCAGGGCAAAAGGAAGCATTGCTACTGAAGGGATTAGTATTTTAAAAGAAAACAACTTATTTGTACATGGACAGAAAGAAAAAAATGCTGGGGATAGTGAGATAGCTTCGTGGAGCAAATCACCTGCTTAGCCAGGCTTAAGCACATGCAAGAGCCAGGGTTTGATCCCCAACATCATGCACTGTGTCCCAGGGCAGGCTGAGACAGCTATAGAGTACTAGAGTGGTGGCGCACACATGTAATCCCAGTGCTGGAGAGGCTGAAAGCAGAACTCTACAAGTCCAAGCTGCATAGTAAGACGCTGCAACAGGCAAATATAATATAAATAAATGAATAAATAAATAAATAAATAAAATTTTGAAAATTAATAAGAAAAATAATTTGATGGCATCTAAAGAATCAACAAGAGAAAGACAACATTTTGTTCGAGGTGAGTGGACTGCATGATGAACCACAGCTGTCTAGGACGTGGTTTCTCCAGATTCATTTCACCTGTCCAGTAATCACCGTACTTACACCACCACAGTCATGGGTCAAAGGCCATCGTGCCATGGTCTTTCTCTAACACATTTCACCAGCTTGCACCCTGTGTGCTGCTGCAAACACAAGACGTATTTCTTTTCCTGGATTTCATTCTTGCTCTAGTGTGATTCTTTTCTCTCCCTCAGGTTTTCCCCTTTGGAATGGAAATGTTTACCCTGTGCTAATGTATGATTGGATCATGTAACTCTTTTTTGACTTCTTAGTTTTTTTTGGATATAAGAGTATACCTGAGTCTCAGAAAAGACTCTGGCTTGAGCATGTCAAAAACGCTAGGACTGTAGGACCTTAGGAAGGGATTATTCAATTTTCAGTTGCACATAGTACAGTCTTTATCATATCAGAAAGAATTGCAAGATTATTATTTTTGTTATCAGAACACTAAGCCTTGTAAGGAGATGTGTTTGAGTGTTAAATTGGGAAATTAAACCTCTCTTTTATGTTGGGGGCTTTGGCTACTGTATCCCAGAAAAAGTAAGTGTGACTCATACAGTGAAGCTCTGACTTTGGAAAAGAGATATTTCAAATGAGCAGCACCAATGTACACAAACAAATCGGTGATGTGATTTATAGATTAGCTCCTTCTCATGGAAGAGCTGTAAAAAAAAAAAAATAAAAATCTGTTCTTCACCTTCTCTGAGTGCTGACTACAACGATCTGCTGTTCACTTCTCTGGGACAACTGTTGTCTTCCCACCAGGGCACTGTCTGCAGATTTGCTTAACATACCTGTTATCCCAGCCCTTCCCTCCTCTACTCATTGCCTTCTCCTGAGAGCACCTGTACTAGTCATGGTCCTCTAGAAGAATGGGACTATGTAATAGTGCATCTTTGTAAAAGGAGATGAATGGGATAAGCGCTTACTTTCAGAGGCATGGGAATAGTTCTGCAATGGCCACTTGTAAGCTGGAGGTCCACAGAAATCAGAAGTTGCATTATCCAAGAAGTTGGGGACTTCGGGACAAGAGCATCCCCTAAAGAAACCTTATCCTGGAGTTAAAGACCTGACTTCTCCCCAGAGAGCCACTGACATTAGTATACCTTCAACATACGTGGTGTCAGCAGGAGAATCTAGCTTTTGTACATATGGGAGCGACTTCTATTTTTTTATTTCAGCTGGAGTGCTAGCATTTTGAATGGTTCCACCCCCACAGAAAGTAATTGTTCATCCCTGTGTTCACTGTCAATATACTCATCATCCCCAGAAATACTCCAACAGCCACATCCAAAACTGTGTCTACTGCTTTCCTGAACACCTCTGAACCTCAAGTGGACAACCAAGACAAGCTATCATGATCCCCAGAAGAGCAACCATACTAATTTTCCAAGTTTTAACTCTGAAACTCTCACAACCTAGTAAGTCACCCGTCCTGGGAAACACGAGGTGATTGGTCAAACCACCATGGATCTATACTTCTGAATTCAGCTCTTTTTCCTGGAAAAGTGACACACGCCATGTAGACTTGCAGCAAAATAGACATTTAGGCAAAGATAACTAACGCTACTAAATAGGGAATTCTAACAATGCAACAGTATCTTGTTGTTTTCATTGTGACAATGTCCCTGCAACCTCAGCCTGCAGATGTCTAAGGTACACACATTGCACAGCATAACTTGCGAAGCTTTTTCTACAACCACCTGTTTTAGGAAATGTCATTTTCTACCACCATCTATACTTGGGAACAGATTTTAAAAAAAACATAAGGCAGGGGTCACCAATGGTGGTATTATACAGTCAAAGCAAGATATATACGCAAATAAGAGGATATGAACTAATGCACCAAAAAAAAAAAAATGACTGAAAAAGCATAGTAGGGCACTGGTGAAAATAATCAAGGGAAACTTGTAAAGGAAGGTTTGTGTAAATTCGGGAAAGAGGTGAGAGGCATGACGCAAGAGCCGAACAAGAATACATCAAGGAATGCAGCATTCTTAGAAAGTAAACTTGGGCATATACAAGGTATGATACAGTGTCTGGCGATAAGCCGAATCAGTACACATGAGAGACAGAGAGGGAGAAAGAAAAACTGGGATTATATTCTGAGTATATTTATTTTATTTATTTGTTTATTTATTTATTTATTTATTTATTTATTTATTTATTTATTTATTTATTTATTTTTGGTGGAACTGGAGACTGAACTCAGGATCTTGCACTTGCCAGGCAGGCACTTGTGCCCCTGAGCTATCTCTCCAGCCCCTGAGTATGTTTATGATGTCACTTTGGGATGTCCCTCCAAAACCATGTGACTACCAACTCCTCAGGATTTGCACTGCTTTGGAGACATTAAGACTTTCATTGTTGCTCAGATTGTGGTTTACTTTTAATAAAAATTAGAAGCCCGAAAAGCAAGTGAGGTTAAAGAAAAGGGTTGTTTTACACCTTGAGCTGATACCCGCATATTTTGATGAATGCTATTACTTATCATTCATTAATTAGCTTGACTTTTTATTTTGACATTGATATAATCTAGTCACATTTTTTCCCTTTCTTCTAGTTTTTGGCCTATTGCTTCTTTGTCTTGTTTTGTTCGGCACAACTCCCAGAAAAATGCTGAAGAGTACTGACGGTAGGATGCATCTCTGACTCACTTCTGATTTTTTGATGTTACAACTTTTAATATCTTCATTGCTAGATGTTTTGTTAAAGGTGGTGGGCCTCTATATATAGCTTGCAAATGTCTGTATTTAGAAATTAATGATAAATACTAAATTTAAAATAAATATCAAAGTCTATCACATTACGTGAAGTCGTTCTAGACATAGCCTACTTGGAACATGGATATGCAGAATTTATACAGCAAATGAATATTCAAACAAATAAGATTATGTTAGACTCTGAATTCTGCTTCTACTGAATCAGCTCTCTGGCTGTGGTCAAATTACTTGTTTAGTCTTATCTTTGTCACTCATAAAGTGGATAAAATCATAATTAACACCAAACGGGAATTGTAAGGAGTAAAACACGTTACATATAAAGTACTCAGTTCATTTAGCACAAAATAAATATTCATTAGCCACTATGTATTGGCTAATTCCACAAAAATCTTGAGAGGTTGTACAGTTCACTCTTAATCATCTTCTTGGAACGCAGTCCTCTCATGGCGGGAAGGTAAATTTCTTCCTATTGGAAGAAAACCAAAACTCAATAAAGCACAAGTACGATATTGAACAAATGGTCCTCATTAAAGTCCTAGAATATGACTTTGCCTATCACCAAAAAGAAACTGCTTCAGGAAACACTCAATTAATCATAACTAGGACCGAAAAACAGGAATTCCAGCATGTAGTCTTTTCTTCGGTCTTCATTCTTTCCATAGCATTATTTCACACACAGGATATGCACATGTTTCGTTATTTCTCCTATTCCTCAGAGCCTTTGTTGCCTTGAGCTGGGGGTTTGTTGTTCTCCTGGTTCACTTGTGTTTCCTTCCTCTTTGAAAAAGATGACGTGAACTCTCAGAGCCGTAGCATGTCCACACTTCCTTTCACACAACTCTGGCCAATTGGCTCCCACAGTGTTTTACTATTGCTCATTCAAAGGCCAGGTCTGCTGTGTGTCAAAATTTTAAACCTCTAAGTACAATACATAACTTTTACTAGTTCCTCTTTGAGTACTTATCATCGTATCTAAATCAAGATTCTAACCTTTAAATTAAATTCATTTTTTATTGGGGGGGGACTTGCCATCGGAAACAAATTCACTGTAATTATTGGTAAATCTGTTTCCTTTTTTTTTGAAGGCAGCAGCACAGTCTCTGTACTCATGTTTTCTTTAAAAAAAAGTTTAAAGTCTTATTTATTTATTTGCCCATTTATTTATTTGGTACTGGGTCTTGTTACACAGCTTAGACTCATAATGACCCTTCTGCATCAGTCTCCCTAGGTCTGGAATTACACATGTGCAGCACGACACCCAGTTTCAGTGGCTGGCTTGGCTTGGGGCCTGCATGGCATGGGATGCCAGGGATCAAGCATTGAACTGGGGTTCTTGTGTTGGACACGTAGGTGCTTAGACAGCCAAAGTATCTCCCTGGCCCTGTGCTAATATGCTTAGCCCTGCCCTGCCTGCATATATACATTCTTTTAATACATAGATAGATTTTAAAATTATAATTTTATTCTACTAAAGTTAAAATGACTGCAAATAAAAACTGCCAAGCTATAGAATTCTAAAAATAGTATTGACAGCCACTTTAGTATAATGGAGAAAAAATATATCTCATAATTGAACTATATAAGCATGAAACTTTCAGTCCTTATGAAAAAGCGATTAAAAAAGAAAAAGTAAAAGTGATCATACAACAGTGCATAACTGTGCTTTGTGAGAAGCAACATTACAAAGGACCCCAGTGAAAGGCTGACGTCAGAACTGCAACTGGTTGTGAGTTAATAACAGGTTTTTGTATGTGGCAAGAGAAAAGGGACACAGCTGTGGTATAAGCAGCAGTGCCACTTTAGAACAAATTGGACACTTTCAGAAATGGACATAAGATATTGTCTGTCACAAGTGATTGCTAAGGACACTGAGCACATGATTTTGGACATTATGCATGCAATTTGGTGTGGAAGTTTACATCTATTGGCATGGATGTTTACAGTTATGGCAAAATTCGAGAAACAAAGCACTATCCGTGTGGTTTGGAACAATGCCTGATTCGCCCATATTCTAATAAGCTTTGAAAGTCACACTATTAAAGTGGAGAGAAGAGATTGCAAGACAAGTGCCCCCTCTTACTGGCTAGAGAAAGCCTAAGAGCTTCTTTGTAGCTTTTGCTTTCTGAGGAGAAAGAGCAACTGAGTGACCCTGATGGCATTCTCCAGAGATGTGCTGATTGCCTTCTGCTTTCAGCATCAAACAAGAATGTTGTTCCTGAAAGAAAGTTTTTGCCAGTACAGCCAAAATGTTTGTGGACTCTTCTGAGCCTTTTCTTCCCACTTAACTTTGATATGAAATTCTAAAAATAGAAATACATTTATAAATAATAGTGTGGTGATTATATGCAATAAAAGGCTACGTTGAAGTAAGGGCTTTTCGTTCTCTATGTATATATTTGCGTAAATTTCTACCCCTAGGTTTATGGATTGCATCTCGAAGTATTCGAACCGAACGATTGCTGGGAACTTTCTGGAAATCTTGTGAAAGGCGTGCACTTCAGCATGTTTAAGTACCAGTGCATATGAAACTATGTACAAACATTTGTGATACTCCCCAAGACCATGTTTGCTTTTTGATATTATCTACTGTTTTAAGATTTTCAACATGCTGTGTTTACTATGGCGTGAAAAGTAGAATATGATAAGAGGAAAAATGAGTCTGCATGCAGGTGCAGGAACCGGGGGTTCAATCCCCAGGCCTGCCATGACGGCTCCACAACACCCACATCCCCACAACCCATGCCCCCCACCCTGAGATGGCAACGGAGACTGGGCATGGAGGCACACAACTCTAATCCCTGCTCTTGGGAATCCATAAACAGGCGGATCACTATGAATCTGATCTGGTAGTGAGACCCTGAACACTGGGCAGACCCTTCCCTAAATACAATAATAGGAAGAAAAATGAATGTCATTATATTTGTATTAGCATTTATTTCCTGAAGAATTGATAAAAATTAATAGGTAAAATTGGGATGCATGTCATAAAAGCACCATAGATTGCAAAAATAATTATCAATTATCTCAATTTTGCTACTATATATAGTACATAAAGTACTTTATATATATATATATATATATATATATATGTATTACAAATCAGGTTAAATATATATTTTGTTTTGTTTTCTTTTGTTTTTATGGTTGTCTCAGCCTGCCCTGGGGGTGGGGCTGGCAGAGCACGTGGTGCCGAGGATCGAACCACGGTCCCTGCAGCTGCCTATGCTTTCCTAAGCAGGCCCTTTAGACTGCTGAACCATCTCGCTGGCCCTCGACAGGTTAAATATATACCATACATAAACTTGAAGCATTTCTTTTTCCTTCTTTCTTCTCCCTCTCCTGATAAGAATCTCACCGCTACCCACATGAAGCATGGAGACATAAATGTGTCTTCTCATCAGAGGTAACTGTTCAGTTTATTCTTTTTCGTTCAACATGTTCTTGGGCTCTGAGATGTGCCTGAAATATGGAAATGAAGAGAAGCGCATCCTCGCCCTCCTCTGGGGCCCACGAATCACCTGCTCCCTCCAGCCAGGGCGTGGCTCCTCCCCTTCACTGAGCACCAGGCCCTTCTGCACTGCCCTAGCCACTTGGCCTAGCCCATTTGCTCCCGGACGCTGAAGATGAAGGCAGCATCCTGCTGGGCTCAGCTTTGGTTGACTCATGAGCCTGTCTCTGTCCTCTTGGCTTCCCGAATGCCTCGACCACACATTTAATTTTTATCCCCGTGTGAAATTCTCTCCATTGAATCAGTTGGCCTAGAATTTGTTGGTTTTTTAGTTTAGTTTAGTTTTATTTTTTGAAGCATCTGATCCCTATACTGCATTTTCCTCATATATAGTGTCAATTTTGCTTTTACCTAATTTTTAACCTGTTTTTCCACTTAGGCTAAACTGTGGAAAAAAGAAAATTATGTTGAGCCTTTTGATTTCATATTTCCAGACTTTATCAAAGGTCTTTGTTTGTAGATAATCATTGAAAAAAGAAAAGAAAAAATGTAGCAATTAAGGGAAGGAAATTCTCAATATGTTCCCAACAATAATAAATAGTGTACTTATGTCTGTAGTTAAAAAAAAAGACTTGGTTTTCAGGCTTAGATATGGAATTGAAAAAGTTAATGTTGTATTTGATAAGAGATTAAAAGGCAAAAAAAAATAAATAAAAAAAATAAAAGGCATAGTCAAAAATGTAACTTTCTATCTGTACTGTAAAAGTACATTTCTTGGATTATGCAGAGAAAAATTACCCTGATTTCAAACTTTCATCTCTTATTTTGAAAAAAAATTGTATAATTTACAACTGTGTGCTTTTTGTTTTTTCCTTTTTTTTTTTTTTTTTTCCTAAGAGGTCCTCAGTGCTTCTCTCTTTCTGTACAAGGAAATTTCAGTCAAGAAATTTCAGGGGTCACAGAATATCTGTTACAGTTCACCTACGAGGTGCCTAAGCTTGACAATAGATGTTGAAGATACTCCAACTATGCTCATAGTTCCAAGAATGCCCTGATGCAAATTCCCAAGGCCTTCTACAAAATCTGAATTAGGAACTGAGTTCACACGGAGGAAGGCTGGGAAGTTCAGTTCATCTTGCGAGCACCAAGGTAGATGGAATAACTTGTTATGATCATACCATGACTGAATCGTTATACTTTGGGATCCTGAGCATAGGCCACAGACTCTCGGTCTGCGTGTGCCACCCCACCCAGTGCCAGTTCTGTTTCTGGGAAAATGTAGACAAATGAAATTGAACAGAGTTTATTTGAGCAAAGAATAATTTTTCACTTAGGCCATCCTGAGAATTTTCAGAATCTAGGAAGTTCCACTCAGTATGGCGACATAAGAGTTTCCATGGTGAGCATAGAAGGAGAGGAATCAGCTGTCCAGCTCTCTAGACATCTGCTCTTTGTGATCCAGTTTGGATCAGCTAGCTGCCTAAAGTTGGGTGTACTACACTGTGAGTGACTGAAATCCAGTTGTTGCCATAAAATATACTCCTATTCATGTTTTAGTTTGCTTAGTCTGTAATTGACATTGCATTTGTTATATAGGAGCTCAGCGTACAGACCAAGTCCCCTCTGATATCCTCCTGCATATTTAATGTAACAGATATGGAAGTTGAACTTGGAATCTGCTTCCTTACTCGCACCAGTGAATTTTAACTACCAGACTTCTGCACTAAACGTATTTGCTCTTATGCAGAGCTGAACCATGTCTACAGGGAACGATTTCCAATGCTACCTCAGTATCATAAAAGTAAATTAAATTTTATGCTGTTTTCAAAAGGAAGGAATGAAGGCATATTTGAAATAATATATAAAGAAGAGACTCAAGTGGTCTTCATTTTTAAAATCCAAGATAATGATTGAGAACCCATTTATTCAACACAGATTTGAAAGTTGCCCCATCATTTAGCTCTATGAAGATAACAATTAACAGTGTGAAGTAACGAAATGGCTCCTGCTGCTGACATATTATTGGTAAAATGCAAAAGACTTATGCAATCTCAAGAGAAACCAGAGTATGTTGACATACTATTGGAGACAAAGAATTTACATATGTACATATGTCCAGTCATACAGAATGTTACCTAGATCATTAGAATCTTCTAGAAATCCCCAATTAAGTAATGCTAGATTGAAACTGGAAATTTATGTCCCATTTGCCCTCAAGATGTTTAGTAGGATTGCTTGACTACTTGCAGCTATAATGATCACCTTCATAACCAACCGTTAGGCTAATGGACAAGGAAAATCTGTACTTAGCTAGAATATGTGAAGAGAAAGAAAGACAGGTGGAAAGCCAGGGAGAGCACACAGGCCCACATCTCAAAGGCACCTAGATTCACCTTTGTTAAAGCCAAAAAAAAGGGGGGGGGCGCCTGAGTGTAGTTTGGGCTCTAGGTAGAGTGCAATTGTGCAAGGCTTCCCTGGCCCATTCTTGTTCTTATAGCAAAGGAACATACAAAAATCAAGAGCAGTACCCACTTCTGTTTTTCTGTGTTTCTATGTGGGGTGGATGAAAACAACATTGAAATTCCATCTCACTCCACTAGAATTCGCACAGTGTTGTATAAGGTTTGATTTCTAAATATCTGTGTAAAAAATGTGTAATGAATTTTTAAAATCACATTCTGTAGGGATTTATTAGAATATCAATGATTGATGGGAAACACGGGTTCCACTGTAAATCTAAAGGTGTTTGATATTCAGAAAGATGGTGATGTTGTACTCACTTCAGAAAGAGTGGATAGTATCTAAAAGTCAGCCAATAGTAAGTGCTGCATGGGTTTGAGGGAAAGGGGACCCTTCTCTACTGCTGGTGAGGGTGCAGGCTAGTGCAAGCATGGTGGCAGGCTGTGTGGAGATTCCTGAGAAAGCTAGCACTGGAGGTCCCTTTAAACCCAGCTTTTCCCCTACCATATTTTTATTTCCAGAAGAACTGAAAACATCAGGCCAAAGTTATATATGTGCACCCATATTTACAGTAGCACAATTTGTCATAGATAAATGTTGAAATGACCCAGATGCCAATTAACTGAGGAATAGATAAAAAAAGATGTGGTAAAAGAGCATCACTCAGCTATAAAAGAAAGATAAAATTTAGGTTTTTATACGTAAATGGATGAAACTGGATGCCACATTCACAAATGAAATAAATCAGGCCCACATGTGCAAGTATCATACTGTCTCACTAATTCAAGAAACTGGCGGTCTGGCCTTGATAGCTCAGCGGATTAAAGCACCTATGTAGACAAAGCGCAGTGGCTGAGATTTGATCCCTGGTATGCCCTGCCAGCCTCACCCACTGGGCTCACTGAGACTGTAATTGAGATTGGATGTGATGGTATACTTTGGGAGGCTGAAAACAGGAGAACCACTACGAATTCAGTCTACATAGTGAGACCCTGTAGGTCCTGTGCTAAATATATTAAAAAAAAAAAAACCTGAGTGGGTAGATAAAATCTGAAAGGTACAATAGATACTGTGAAAAGGAAAAGATCTCTTTAAAGGAAAGCAACAACTGGCATGATGAAAAGGAGAAAAAAAAAAAGAAGGAAGAAAAACAATATATCTATGAATATACACAGGATAGCTTAGAAAATTTTATTGATGATTTCTGCTGGTCTATTGAAAGGAATAGTTAATATTTAATTTCTTTTCTTCTCCTGTTTAATTTCTTATAACTTTGTCCCTTACACCAACTTTGCATGCTTATAGTTGATAATCTAAATGACTAATTTGAAGACAACATTATGCAATATAACAACCATTGCTGAATTCCTATTATTTTGTTTAGTGAAATTCTGTATCGTTTCTAATTTTTTTAAATATAGTTTCTCTTTAAAAAAAATTAAAGCCGTTTCACACAGAAAAACAAACACAGGAAGATTACAGGGAGCATTTTTTATACTATGTATACTCGCAAGGAAATGCAAAATAGTTTCTCTTTATCTTCACTCCAATTTGCATTGCCTCTGCCTGAATCATATTTTCCATGTATGTTTTCTGTGGTTTTATTTTAATATCCCTCAACACTCCAGCTTGACAATTGCTAGGATTATCTGTGCCATGCTAACTGTTGAGGGCTTACTTTTGCACCAAGGTTTTATTTAGCATCCACCTGCCTGCTATACACATTCCTCACAGTGTAAATTCATTTCTGTTTAGTAGGCTTTAACCTTAATGATGTTTTTTTCATTTTCATAAATTACCATGTTAGCCACAATAGAAGAAGTAGATAGTTTTCTGGTCCACAGATGAGCTGATGAAGAAGATGTAAGAGACAAGAACAAGGTATCTCAAATTTAATAAATGGTGGAATGTTCTGGAACATAAAATGCCCTTGGGGGTGTACATGACAGTAGTTTACTGTTTTATGAATTGTGACTGGTGACTGATTCTAAACTGTAGCCTGTGTCTTTCTCCTTGTTGCTAAGAGACAGATGCTCCTATCTTCATTTTAAGATAGCTTACTTGCAGTCCCAGGAAGCTTTTTAACAGATTTTAGAAGTTTGTAAATTTTGTTAGCTATTGGTCAAAAAGAGGCTTATCAAAACTGAAATTAAGTTCATTGAATCATAAAAGAAGATTTTTTCTATTATTATTTCTTAAGCAATATATTGACTGCATTTCCAGAGATAACTCATCCAACATAAAAAATGTGCTTATGTGACATGATACATACATGGATTAAGACAATAAGATGCTTATTTGTTTATACATACTGCTTCTTTTAGAATAGCTGAAGCATACAATATTCTGCAGTTTAACAAAATTTGCCCACTTCAAATGAGGAGACTTTTACTGTTATTTTCTCCCAAGAATTCAGTCAATATGGTTTGAAGGAAGGAACAATGTGAGAAAAGTGTCCACACACACCATTGTCTTAGTCACTCTCTCTCATTGCTTGGACAAATACCTGACATGCAAAATGAAGGAAGAAAAGCTTTATTTAGCTAACAGTTACTGGAGGTTTCAGTCCATATTCACCCGGCTGCAAGTCAGATGCTCACAAAGCAGAGTGCAGTAGTTCATGGCAGTGGGACAGCAACAAAATGGTGACAGAAGCAACCAAACAACCAGGGAAACAGAGGGAGGGTCTGTTTTCCTGTCCCTCTTATATTATAAGCAAGCTTTCTGCCTCAGGCTATCTACTTCACACCACACCCACAATCCCAACAGTACTAAAGTACATAATCCCAGCAGTACCAAAATATATGATCCCAGTTCATCATGAGTTAGTCTTAAACTCTAGAAGTCCCTGTGCCATGACTACATGAGGCTTTAGGGGGACCACTAAACACAAACCATACATGAAATTCCATCCCTGGACCCCCAAAGTCTCATGTGCATCCCTTTGTCCAAAGACATTTTAGTACGTCTCGAATAGGAGACAGCATTGCTGAAACGTTCAAGTCCCAAGTCTCCTCCAAGATCCATGGCCCATGAGCCCACATACAAAAGAAAAGTTAAACACATCCAACATTCAAAGGCACAAGATAAGCATTACCATTCCAAAAGTTGTAAACAAAAGGGGAATACAAAATACTGGGACCAACTAAGTCCAAAATCCATCAGAGCAAACATGAAATCCCATAGTTCCAGAAGGAACATCTAAAGCAGTCTGCGCTGAGTTGTGAGCTGTGCAATGCTCCGCCATTTAGCTACTCTTGTGGGTAGCTCTCATGACTTCTCTTTCAGGCCAGCTTTGCTCCCTCTTCGCAGTTTCCCTTAGGTGATTCACATTCATGGGTTTTCCAAACTTCTGGAGTTTCCACTGAATTGGCTTCTCATTCTCTGCATCATACACTGCCATCCCAGGGGCACACTGCCTGGCATCCCAGGCCTTCTTTTGAAATCAAATTGGAAGTTTCTTAATCTCACAATTCCTGCATTCTGAATGCAACTAAAGCCAAAGCCACTTGGGTGATGTCAAGCTCTACTGTCAGCTGCAGCAATAGCTAGCCTTTCTTTTCTCTTGGCTATGGCAGTAGAGTGTTTGGACTGCTAAGTACTCCGGCAGTGATTCTGAAGAACAAATTCTCCATGCCGGCACCATTTTGGAACCTGACATTACTGCCGCCATTCTGGAAGTTGAGTCTCTGCAGCTTTCTTCCCAAGGCAAAGTCTCTCTGCCTTGAAATTCTGAGGCTACAAGAAGTGGATAGCTGCCACCTCCTGTGATGCCCTCAGGCCATCTTTTCAATTCTCTGGTTCCTTCGCAGCAATGGAGAACCTCTTAGCTTCATCTTTGAAGTCAGTAGCTTTCCTGGTGCTCCCTTTCTGGACAAACTGATGGCATTTTAAATCCTCCTGCCGCATCCTTTGTTCTTGATTCTTAACATATATTTGACTAAAAGCCCCAAACCATGCCAAAACTCCAATAGTTGACTGCTTTGAAATATCTTTAGAAAGATTAATAAGTCTTCCATGCTTAATCTCAGTCTTAGGCAAAGTCTTTGTGCACAAGCAAAATTCAGATTGGTTTCAACCAAGCCATAGCACAAATCATCTGGAGTACCAATGACCAGTGCAGTCCTTCCTCCCCACAGAAACCTCCCCAACCTGGTCCTTACAGGCAAGACTTCTGTCAGTCTTCTGGTCTGAGCTGTGATCAGAATCTCCCCAACAGAATAGGCAAAGCTTTTCCATCTCTTCGCAAGTAGACAACCTCTCCAAATCTTTCCTATCTCTACCCGTAAACCATTCTTTATACACAGGCTTCCAGGAAGTCTTCTGCTCTGAGCTCTGACCAGAATCTCCCCTACCACAAAGCCAAAGTTTATCCAGCTCTTTGCAAGTAGATGAACCCTCCAAACTTTTCCTATCACTTCCCATAAGCCATTCCCAAAACCTTGTAACCCACATGGTCATGTTAGTCACAGCAAAGACCCCACTCCTGTGGTACCAAATTCTGCCTTAGCTACTCTTCTCTTGTTGCTGGGACAAATACCCAACACCCAAAATGAAAGAAGGAAAGCTTTATCCAGCTAACAGGTACTGAAAATTTCAGTCCATATTTGGCTGCTCCAAGGCAGACTCACACATGGCAGAGGGCAATAGTTCATGGCGGTGAGACAGCAACAAAATGGCACAGAGTCAGCCAACCAACCAGGAGTGAGGGTCTGTTTCTCTGTCTCTCTTATATTACATTCAGGCTCTCTGCCTCAGGATATCTGCTTCAGACCACACCCACAATCCCAGCAGTACTAAAATCCATAATCCCAGTGGATCATGAGTTAGTCTCAAAGTCTAGAAGTCCCTGCCCCATGACTACATGAGGCTTTGGAGGGACAATTAGACACAAACAATAACGAGCATGAATGCCAGGCCCTTTGAAAATAAAGTCAATATAGCACAGTTCCCTGTTAAACGATGGTTTCGAAAGTACAGAACTATAAAAAGAGAAAGATAGAAAGTATAAAATAACTGATACTTCAAAAATGTAAGTAAGAAATCAGCGAGCTAGGTAAATTGGCAGCAGTACGTAGCAAAAATCCAAATCTAACTTTCTTCTGCTGTACAGTTATCACCAAAGCTAATGCTCACTTTCACAGAAATATCTAGTTCCTTCATAAGTTCACAATTCTTTAAAGAAGTTCAATTTATGCTGGGCTGGTGAGGTAGCTGAGCAGGATAAGCATTTTCTTAGGCAAGGACAGGGGTCGGGATTCGGTTCCTGGTACCACATGCTGTGCCAGCCCCACCCATGAAAGCTCTGAGCCAGCCACTAAGACTGAGTGTGATGCTTCACGCTTATTTTGTGTGTGTGTGTGTGTGT